>JASANF010014724.1:0-23843 GCA_030248245.1 Trissonchulus sp. WLG1_4 | reverse complement strand
TTGCATCTTGGTTTTCCTTGACTTCTTTTTGCTTAGTTTCGGGTTCCCACTTCCCGTCTGTCCAGTCTAGTTAGGCTCAGTCGCTCCCATTTCGAATTCCTCTGGTTCCCCAATTTGCCTACCTTCTCCCTCTGACACAATATCAATCGATTCGGGGGTCAACATTGGGAAGGAGTCTTCCAACTCCGTGTAAACGTTTCGCGTAAGGCCAGCTTTTCTACCGTAAGCTTGCGGCCTGCTTGCGCCTAGCTGGCGCCTAGGTTTGACCTTTTGTTTTGGTTTGATGTTGGGTATGTTTTGGCTGGTATGCTAGTAGCAACCGCCTTTGCTTTTCGTTGTTCAGTCAGTTGTGTTATCGCGCAGTAAAAGAGCAGTCTGGCTAAGTGTTGTTGGGCCCTTATATCCGCATACCATCTGGATATGTGAGCTACCTCATACTTTTCCTCATCTGACCAATTTCTGATTGAATGCTGTCGTTGGTTGGTTCCGGGGGTGTCACAATTATGACAGGTAGTTCCCAACTCATATTCACTTCTGAGTTTTGTGTTGAGTTAAAGATCGTGTTGACCTCATGTTGGTACACTGTAGACATCAAAAACCCTGTAGTTTCTGCCTCCTCCTCTGACTCCTCCTCTAACTCATCCTCATTTGGTTCCGACTTTCCTGCAAACTCCTCTGCGACTTTCTGTGCCTCTGGGATCTACTCCGGGATCAGTATATTTACTTGGTCTTGTTCGTTTTTCACGCTGTTTGTAGTTTGTTCACTGTGTGTGTATTGTGCGATGTTATTCGGTTGTTGTGCAGGGTAGTATATATACTGCGGCGGATAAATAGCTGGGTTAACTGGCCATTGCTGGGGTGTGTAGTGTGTTTGCGTCACTATGTTTCCGCCTTCATTTATGCAGTGAATTTGATTTCGATTTTGCATTTGTCGATTGTTCACGGCATTGTTAGTATTACTGTTATTCATGCTATTGAAAGAAAAGTTAGTAGAAGCGCGTGCAGGAGGGAATTGGGGATTTGCGAAACGAGAGTCGTTTCTAGAAAAACTGTTACGTACCTGAGGTCCAACAAATCGAGACCCATACGAACCGTACGGGTTAGGGCGCCGGCTATCGTATCTTGGCCGGTTCATTTCTCGCCGTGGACTGCGGCATTCGCGGCTAATATGGCCTAACCGCTGGCAATTAAAGCAGCGTTGTGGCTCCCTGCTGCGATAGTCGACGCCTGCAAATCTACTGTCAAAATTTGATCAATTGGGAGATCGATCCCAACGCTGTCCAGCGTTTGCACCTTGGACCTGCCCAGTACCTTCCTTACCTTCGGCGTGAACAAGGTTCTGCCAGTGTTTGTACGCTCGGGTCTGCTAGGTAGGTGGTGGTCTAGTCTCCCGCCAATTTCCCGCGTTGATTTGTCTGGTCACTGCCCACAGCTTGGACTCAGTCCGCACTACCCGTGGGACATACCAAATTTAAGAGGGTTACCACTTTCGACAGGGGAGGGGGCCCTTCACAGTAGATAGGTGCTAACACTTTTTGAACATCTGGTATTACACCGCTGAAAATTTGTTGTGCCACGTTGGCATCCCGCTCAGTACTATCTAGCCAAATTTCTTGCGCTATCGTTTGAAGCTCACGTAGGTAATTTCTCACGGGCTCCCCAGCCCGTTGGCGACGGTCCAAAAACTTGCGGTAGTGATCCGCCTTCGTCAATTTCCGGGCTCCAAACACTGGCGTTAAATGTTTTATTAGAGACTGAAAATTTTGTGTGACGCCTTGTGGCAATTTCGAGGCATATAGGCTCACACGGTTTCCCAATTTGAAAGAAAGGATACGACCCCAGTGGTCCTCAGGGACCATTGCCATTTGCAAACGCATTGTAAAACTTTGCAGCCATTCCTGGAGGGTCATTTTTGTGATATCTTGATCAAAGACCGGCAGGTCTGCAACGAACTTCAACATATTCTGCAATTTCTGGGGATCGTACAATGGGGGTTGCGGTTGTAGCTGTTGAGTCAAGACACCCCCGAAGTTACTTGGGTTCTGGTACCCCGGTGTCGGTCCAAAATTTGTGATCTGAGAATTTGCGAAACACGGGTTCTGTCCCGTTTGGCCACCCAAATTTGTACCCAATCCCATGTTTCCTAAAAACATCTGTGGGCCCTGGTTAGTCTGTGCTACCATTGGGGTTGACGAATACCCTGTCTGTCTCAAGAGGAGTTGGAGGGTCTGACTGGGAAGGGTTGGGTTCCACCCCATCTGCGGGTTCGGGTGTGTCATTGTCCCATACAGACTAGCACCGCTGGTTTGTATACCACTATTTGTGCTAAACGTCACCATTGGGACTGACGAAATCGGGGGAAATGTCATGAAAGTTTGACCCTCTGTGTTTGCCGACTCATGCTGCTGAATCAGTAATTTAGGTGGGCAGAAATTTGGATACTTTGAGGTCGTAGCCGGGAGAATTTTTCCTAGCTAATTTTGCATGGACCCTAGGGATGATGGAGGGGGCTGAACAGGTGCAACTTGGGGTGCGTACCCTGAATATACAACACTTGTGTTGGCTGACCCAATACTACTAACATCAATATACCCTTGCATCACGGCCGTTCCATTCTGGGATACCTTGGAGGGAACGTAACTTGCGGTGGCATGTTGCGTTCCGTCCCAGGTACTACTACTCTGGACTACATGTGCCCCTACACCTACATTCTGTTGCTCCTCCCACTCTGGCTCAATGATGTAACTACGATGCGATAGAGTCGGAGAATGCTGCGCTGGTAGCTGATTTGCTACTCCTAACTGCATATCTCTGAGCTCCTTGTTTGGTTCATTTTTCCCTATCTGCTGTCGTCGTTTCTTGCCTAGCGCGCGCAATCGACGCCGTTCTTGGCGCTGTCGTGTCAACATGCCTTCGTATTCCTCATCTGAGCAGTCATTAAACTGAATATTCTGTGTGTTGGTATTGGCTACCTGTGTTTGGAACTAGGTCGGTGTTCCTGGTAACTGGGCTGAGGTTGTAACTGTTGGTATCTGGAGCACCGTCTGGTTGGGGTCATGTTCAGCGATAAATCGATTCTCCTGTAGGGTCTGCGTCCGGTTGACTGATGGGGATAGTGTACGGGCTAGGCCTGATCCGCGCATAATGCTGTGTGTGTGTGTGTTATGCTCACTAGATCTATATGCCCACGTACTTTACTCAACTACCTAGTCGTAACAGCACCATACTTAGCTGAAAAGAAATTTCTTTATCCGTAGGCTAAAAAGGAAACGAACGATGAATTGAGCTATGGGGGGGAATCGGTAAATTCGGATCCAAAATTTTCCTAAGTCTAGAAATTCAGAAAAATTTGGGCAGCACTTCCCTTTAGAAAAGCGTATCTGACCGCTGAGAAGGTGCTGAATTCACTAAAATTAGAGAAACAGAAAATTTGGAAATTTTGGAAATTTTAAATTTTGCTCAAAAGTTGACTAAGTCCACAACTTCCGAAATAAAATTGAAGAGGGACCCTTAGAATATTAGATTTGCTGTTCGCCAGGCGTCGATTCCAAATTCACAATTTGTGGAAAAATTTCTAAAAATTTGGAAAAGTCTGGGGAATTCTAAAGCAAAACAAAAAGGGGTTCACCTCTTAGGCGTATTTTATTATCGCCGGGGGTCGGTTTGGTTTCGGAGGGGGGAAAATCGAATTTAAGGAAAAATTTGTGAAAAAAGTCTCAGTGCTCAAAATTTTTTGAGCAGAACTTCCCCTTAGAAAAAGCGTTTAGGGGTGCTGCGATGAGGCTGCTCTGCCTGAAAATACAGAAATTTTGATCCGAATTTCCCGTGTGTATACCTAGTGCTCACTGTATATAATTCAATTTTCAAGAATTTTGCCACATTTGGGCAAAATTCCAATGCAATAGAAAATGTATATAATCCTACAGCTCCGTACAGTGCGTTGGTGCAATGATCTAAATCCTATTTGAAAATTTCCGGAGTTTCAAGCTGCGCAATAGCGTCGATTATATACGTTGATGTATATAATCAGAAATTTTGGCAAAAATTTTAAAAATTTTGCAAAAATTAGCGGTCAGGGGTACTTTTCCCTTCATTAGCACGTTGTGGAGAATGCGTGTGCAAAAAGACCCGAAGAAAAAACAAGGGTCTGAGCCGTTACGGCTTGAAAACAGTGGCCGCTTTTGACCAAAAATGGGCTGGGAGTGTGAAAATTTTCGAAAAACGCAAAATTTCTGGAGAATTGCGCAACTTTTGATAAATATTTGAGGGGGTCTTTTTCGCTTTTGAGCGAGCCCAGCCTCGAAGTATTCGAAAATTCGTGAACGAGAGCCTCACGGATGGGGGTGTCTATATAAAACGAAGCATTTTGCGATCCAAAAATTCAAAACCCACTTTTTTTTAGAGTTTCAAGAGTCGTAGGAACCGATTATGAGCTCGTAATTTACCCTAGACCACTTTTGGTGAAGCTGGGGGCAATTTCAGAAATTCCCTAAAAATTTGGAAAATTTAGGCTTAGGCTTGGGGTGGGGAAAAATATTAAAATTGCCGTTAAAAATCCGGCAATACAACCCCTAGGGGTAAAATTTCACGCTGAATTCAAAAATTATACTCCCCGGCCGTAAAAATGGCGGTGTGAGGCAGTACCGGGGTCTATAAGTAAAATCTAGAGAATTTTCAAATTTTCAGGCTAAGGCTTGGGGTGGGGAAAAATACTAAACTCAATTCTAAAAATCTGAAAATATGACCCCTAGTACCAGAATTTTACGCTGATGCTAGAAAAATTATTCTCAGGCCGCAAAAATGGCGTTGAGAGACACCAAATACAAAAATAAAAATTAAAAATGAAAAATTCGAAAAATTTTAGGTTTAGGCTTAGTGCGTCGTTAAGCTCAAAACTGAAGAAAAATTTCTCAAAGCCACTTTTCTAGGTCCAGAATTTTATGCCGGTTCGTTTAAAACCGGTCTCAGAGCACAAAACTGCTCTGGAGGGCGTCCCCTTCACTTATATATATCGACAGGGAAAATTTTTCCAAAAACTCCGGAAATTTTCCTGGAAACAGACCCCTTTCTTCACTCAAAAATTTATCACTGCTTGCTTCTTAGCGGGGATCTCTACTGTTTTTCTCACTCTTTTCTACTAATTGGGGTTCCGTTTCCTATTTTCTTTCTCAAAAGTTCTTTCTTTCTGGGTTTTAACCAATTCTCTTTTCCAAAAACACACTACACACGCGGAAAACCGTTTCAAAAACTTTCCCGGGGACAGGGAAAATTATAGGGGACTAATTTTACTTATTTTCTCATTTTTGCCAAAGAGTTTTCGGCAACTTTCGAAAATTCGAGGGGGGGGAAACGCAATTTTGGCAACAAAATTTTAAAATAATTTGAGGTGGAGCCTAAAAGCAGCTGTAGTGGGCGTCGTGCGTGACCCTAAAATCCTTTGTCACCCTAAGCTATTAATGATGAATAGATAGAAGATGCCCCAATTTAGAAAGAATTAAGTAAATGGAGGCGCCGGGAATCGAACCCGGGCCGCCTGCTTCGAAGTCAAGCATGCTAACCACTACATCACAGCCCCCGAGTCTCATAGGCCCTAATTCTCATTTACAACAGGGTCACACCTTCAAACATCGTTGCGACCCTGCAACGATACTCGGCGATACTCATGCTCCCGGGGCGAACCCGATGCCTCAAGGGCGGAGCACATTCACACGTAGGCCTTCAAGCCTACTTCAGTCACACACACTCAGGGTTTCCTGGCTCACCCGCAACCACAGGGTTTCTCGATTGACCCAGAACGATTTAAATAATTTAAATATTAAGTTTTATGAATAAATTTGGACACTACAATTTAGATATGAAGAGAAATTTCGGAATGTTGAAATATGTTCCTATTCATGTGACACGTCATCATTTTCGACACTCGCAAGCTAGCACAGATAAGCAAAAAGTATCTGGCAGCCTTTCTATTGTCTCGAAAATGCACAAACGTAGCACAGAGCGCAATTCTACTCACAAGTACTGATATTTTGGAAACTGTTAAAAAGTGCGAATCTACGAATTCTTAAATGTGAAGATACGAAACCAACGCTATATTTTTGATATAATTTCGACATCTTAAGAGCGGGAAAACCCGTCTCAAATAGGGGGTAGCCTTAAAAATATATAACACATCAAAAGGTCCAAAATAAGCGTTAATACTTGCTATTACTTTGCTATGCTGTGATTTTGACTGTAAAAGGGCGTAAATTGGAGTTATTTTTCCTCCGCGAATCCTCCGCGAGACACCACTTTTGTAGTTAGTCATTTTTTAAAATTAACCAGAAAAACGTACATAACTTTTGCTATGAATAACGCACAAACATAAAAATAACGTCATCGCAAAGACAATTAGCGCTTTGTAATGACATGTCACATGATTGCGCCACTTTTTGAAAACAAGACCAAATTTCAAGTTTTAGATTTTGACGTATGTTAAACGTTGTCACAGGGTCATGTGACACATCATTTGAAAGCTCTCAGAATTTGCTCATAAATGACGCTAATATTATTATTGTACTAGCACTGTATCAAAAGTTATGACCCCCGAAAACTTTTTCTAAAACGGGCTGACTATATAGATCACACCATGTGTGATCAAACCTCACTTTGGTTGCCATAATGCTAAAATTTGAAAAAATTAAAATTTTGACATGTTATCAAAAACACGATGGTACTTACGCATTTGGTCTAACTAGTCTAAACTAGACGAACTAGACTTGTAATTACCATCTTTAAAACTATCCTATTTTTTGTGATAATTATAATAATAGGGTGAGGTGGCTTTGGAAGGGTTGGCGTTGATGTTCTAAACATGAAATAAGCTTACATTATGATGGACGTGGCCCGGTTCTCTGGTTCCAGGTCAATAAAGTTGGAGTTATTTTATTGTCAAAATTAATCTTACGTTTTTCGTCACATAAGTCAACGGTAACCTATAGTTTTTATGGTGTCAAATGAAAGCTGTTCTTATATCCTAACTGATGCCGAAAACTAGAACTTTTTACCAGCTAGCTAAAAAAAGTTATGGCGTAAAAAGTTTTTACGTAAACTGAGTATTTTTCAAAAAATGTTACGTAACGTCCGTGTTACCATTGATATAACAAAAGAAACGCTTCCATGAAGTCATCCATATAACTGTGATCCTTACACAACAGTTTATATTTATTTATATTTATTTATTTATTTATATTTAACATAACAGTTTTTATTCCATCAGTGACCATGGAGCCGGCCATATGGGTCAAAATCTAAAATTTATTCTATTCAAAAATTTTATTTTGCATTTTTCTGTAAATAAGTCAGCGTTAACGTATAGCTTTTTTGGTATCAAATAAAAGCCCATAGTCTGCACTATCTAATAGTGAAAACTAGAACCTTTTACGTGGTCCCTGGAAAAAGTTATTGTCTAAAGTTCATTTTAGAAAACATTTTGTTCGAAAAAATTCCTCCGCGACTACTCACACCATATGCGTATTGACCAAAAGTTCGGAAAAATTGAAACCGTTATAACTTGCTTCAACGTTGACGTAGAAACATGAAATTGACGGCATTCTGCTCAGAACTTCAGGCGCTTACGAATGACACCTTACTTGACGTTGACGGACGCCACGTTAAATCAGCGTTTAACAATTAATTAATACGGAACATTGGTTGGTTTTTACGTCATCGTGCGACCTATCAATCGATAGCTCTTGACAAGCGCTAGCATTTAAAAAAAATTTCACGTCGATACCACAACCGTATAAAAAGTTATGGCTCCTGGAATTTTTCCCTTTTGTTGACTACCTGTAATCACCTCATATGCGATCAAATCGCAATGCATGTCACCTGTGACTCAAGTTTGGATTTTGAAATTTTTTTCAAAACAAGTTTTATTGTTAAACACTGCGTGACTTCACGTTGTAGATCTAGTCTAACTAGTCTAAACTAGACGCACTAGTCTTGTAATAATATTAAAAATTGTTATTAAAAATACTTTTAATTTCAATTATTTTATCAATATTAATATTAAAAATAAATGAGCTGCGCTATTTATATTAATATTTAATTAATAATAAATAAGGTTGGCTATTTATATTAACATTAAAATTACTGCCAGCTGCTTATGTACCTAAAAATGTTCAACGAAGGTACCATGCTCCGTTAAAATATTCGTCATCGAAAAACTTTTCAATGACGAGCTTTTGTCATTTAGAACATTATAATGTTCTAAAAGACCAAAGCTCGCCATCGAAAAATTTCTCGATGACGAACATTTGTCTTTTGATAAATCACCGTTGAAAAAACAAATGTTCATCATCGAAAATGTTTCGATCAATCCAAAATTTTCGATGACGAACATTTTCGATGACGAACATTTGTCTTTTCAATAACGAACATGTATTTTCGATGACGAACATTTGGTTTTTCGATGACGAACATTTTTGATGACGAACATTAGTTTTTTCGATGACGAACATTTTTGATGACGAACATTTTCGACGACCAACATTTTCGATGACGAACATTTGGTTTCGATAAATCGGGCCGGTCTTGTGCTCAAGCATATAAAAACTGTCGTAAACGTAACTAACTGCCTTAAGTTCGCGAAGTTAAATTGGCCAAGTTGGCCAACCCAAGTTGGCCAACTTAAGTTGGCCAACTTGAGTTTGGCCAAGTTGGCCATTTAAGTTGGCAAATTTGCAACAAAGTTAACAGTGTAGGACACTACACTTGGGCCATGTTTCAGGTGATTATGTAGTTTGATTATATATAGATCGGCGCCACCAAACCAATTTCACCTGGGTCAGCCCGGTTGTTTTCAATTTTTGATCGACTAAAACATTGCTTGGTCAAATAAAACCTGAGCTAAGAAGTGAGGTAACTCTAGTATTTTCAATTTTGCGAATACTTGCCTAGACTTCAGACACATTTTTAACAAACAAACTAGTAGGTAACACAAATTTGCCTGAATTTTAGTTAGGCTTAAAATGTTCCACAATTTTGCTAAAAGAGTTTAGCGGTAATTTGATATGGAAAGAACATTTTTCAGCTGACGTTTAACCCAGTGTCATTTTTACATCAAGTTTTATTTTTGCTCCTGAAAACGGCAGTATTCAATGATTGTAAAAAGTGTTTCCAGTTCTAAGCAGAGTTCTGCACTAAGTCTAATTCGACCCGTGGGGTTGATGTCCCGCTTTTTCGGCTGTTCAACAATTGATTATCGTAATGTTAAACAGTCCAGTATTGTATTACAATTGTATTGCCTGTTGGTAGGCGCATTTTGTGCAGGTAAGTAGCTTAAGGGGGTAGTGGCGCGAAAGCAGTCGATTTTGCGTAACTATAAAACATTTTTAGAAAAAGATACGACATTGTTCTTTATATATTTTGAAAATATATGTTAAGGCAAGTATTTTCGCCAAGTTTCATCAAAATTGATGCAGTATACTGTTTGCAGTGAGGTCGCAAAGTCGGAAAAATGACGTTTTAAAAACCTATTCACATTTGATTTTTTCGTCACAATTATTAACTTATTTGTTTAGTTTGTTTACATAGACTAAAAGGACATATGTTGTAGTTTATGCACACAAAATTTAGTGCAAATTGCTTGAGTGGTTGCGGATTAATACCTGTTTGAACTGTGAAACTGTGCGTAAACAGTGAAGTACTCACAGCAATAATGATAAATTGTGAAAAATTTAGACGCTTATTTTAAAATCAAAAGAAAAACGAACCTTCATTTTTTATTTTTCTTATTTGTGACAAAAACTTTCGCGTCAAAACATTATATGTACTTCACAAGCTGGCCAATCTGATATCTGGCTTGATTTTTTGCACTTTTATGTCTCTGTTGTGTGATGTCTGGCTCACAAATGGTGATTGGTTAAAAATATTGGTAGATATTGGTAGTCTAGTGTCTGGCATTATTTATTTGACACCAGATGGCATTTCACTAGTTTCTCAGTGAACGTACTATTTCAAAGCAAAAAGTTCTCATTTTGCAGCCTATGAGCAAAACTGCTTTCGCGACACTACCACCTTAATTCATAAATCCTTTGAACAGAACAGAGACTTGCTGTGCTGCAGGTTTCAGTTAAGGTTTCATTTTTGCCACATTTGCATACCAGCAGAGGTTAGTCCAACTAATCGACTTGCTAAAAATCATGCTCTGATAGCTTACCGTATTTCCTCGAATAGAACCCCAGGGCTGTTATATTTTCGTGAAGTTTCAAATGGGGGTTCTATTCAAGGGAGGGGCTCTATTCAAGACAGGGGCTATATTTTTTCGCGAAGCTTCAGTAATGGCTGGAATTGAAACGTCAGTTGTAGATTGCAAAACTATTGAAAATGAGTCGCGACGCACCAAAAATCACTCGATCCTCGTACCCTACTCAGTACCATGCTACCAAGCTCCTGATGTGACGATTCAAGCTCAGAGATGCCTGAACACGCACACCCACACGACTCCAACCCTTCCATGATGTAACGGGTTTAAAATTTTTGAGGTGCTTCTCCGGCCAAATTTTAGTGTAAAATAAATTTTGCAAAGTTTTACAAAAAATTTGCCATTGCCATTTTTGCTAATTTTGAAACACGGCGTTTGGGAACCGCCTTCTCGTACCTCGATGTTTTGTGAGGGGTTTCCTCCCATATGCCTACCCCTCTAACATGTATGAAGCCTTCATACCACACAAACGGAATGACTATCTCAGCCAACTCTGAATAAGGAAAATAGCAAACTTAAGCTTGGTTCCGCTTACTTTTTTGCGAAGACTGTCCCCGTCCTTAAGATTTCTCCCTATCCTCAACTCAAACCATTCCGAAAACGGAAAAACTATGCAAAATTACTTAGCTACCAAAGTACCAAACAACGGCATTTTTCACTAAAGTCTAACTAAATTATGCTGGACTTCAGACAAAAAGAAACACGATATTTCATTACAAAAAGAACGAATTGCAAGCATCAAGAGTATAGCGACTAGTCACAAAAATCACGCAACTTGTTTTGTTTCAGCGTCCAGCAAATTCGGGTCAACTTTAGTATCGAGTGACACAAGACGTGCAAAACATAGCGCTGTTGAAAAATGTCACAAACAATACTGACTTGAAATTTACTGAGTAGTACTAAAATTGCAACACTGCACACGTTTATGGCCTAACAGCGCGGGCAGCTGCAACTGTTAACCCATTGACGCTCAGAGGTTCTCTCTCTAGGCAGCCAGACTTTGACACCTTCTAGTTATTTGGCCATTGCTCGAGCTACGTGCGTCATAGATAGCTCGCAAAACCACCATTCGATAGAGAATTTAATGATAAACATGTCAGGTGGCTACAACGGGTTGCCGACAGTGGGTAAAGGACCTTCTATTCTAAGCAAAAAACCCTCTATTCTAAGCAAAGAACCCTCTGTTCGTGTTCAGGAGCTCAAGTTACCCCTAGAAACATCGAAATCTCAATTTCGAAAATTTAACCCCTTTGGCCCCTGGGGCATGGTACCCTAGGGAGGGGGGCTTGGCGGGGTCCACGAGGGTTCTATTCAAAAATGGATTCCGGATTCGTGTTCAGGGGTCCAAATTACCCCCAGAACCATCAAAATCTCAATTTCGAAAAATTAACCCCTATCACCCATGGACTCCTTAAGGGGGTTACCCTTAGGGGGGTCATAGGGAGACCCAGGGAGGTCCTAGGCACAATTGGACCTCAGATTCGTGTTCAGGGGCTCAAATTACCACCAGAAAAATGAAACTTTCAATCTCAAAAATCTGACACCTGAGGACCCATTTTTGAGGGTCACGTGACCCAGCCCCCGTGAGGCCACGGGGTCGCCGAAGGGGGGGGCACAATCACTCAAGGGGGGAACGCTTCCACCAAAGTTTGGTTCACATCCATAAAATATTTCATACAAAAAAGTGGCAACATAAACAGTAGAAACCAAAAATAATATTTACAATATTTACAATATGATATGAACTATCCTAATAATTATGCTAATGAGAATAATTCAACTTTTACTAGTCATATAAACATACTGAAAACGCCAAATTGTAGAGAAGCGAATTCTGGACTGGATCTGAAACTTTCAAGGTTGTAACAACTGCTATCCTTAACGCCAAAACGCCGAACGTTTGACGTTTGGGCAACAAAACATGAAGGCGATCTGTTTTGACGTTTTTCTGCACGTAAAACAAATATAACACTAATGTTTTGGTATCACCAGAAAGCTCTTCTTCTGCCCTAACTAACAATGAAAACTAGAACTTTTTACGCGGTACCAGAATAAAGTTATAGCCTAAAGTACGTCAAAATGACGCAAAATTTAGTCAAAATAATTTGACGTTTTTAGAAACATGAAATTGACGGCATTCTGCTCAGAACTTCAGGCGCTTTCGAATGACACCTTACTTGACGTTGACGGACGCCACGTTAAATCAGCGTTTAACTATTAATTAATATGGAACATTGGTTGGTTTTTACGTCATCGTGCGACCTATCAATCGATAGCTCTTGACAAATGCTAGCATTTAAAAAAAATTTCACGTCGATACCACAACCGTATAAAAAGTTATGGCTCCTGAACTTTTTCCCTTTTGTTGACTACCTGTAATCACCTCATATGCGATCAAATCGCATTGCAAGTCAACTTTGACTCAAGTTTAAATTTTGAAATTTTTTCCAAAACAAGTTTTATTGTTAGACACTGCGTGACCTCACGTTGTAGATCTAGTCTAACTAGTCTAAACTAAACTATACTTGCTATACTATTACTACTATAAACCCCTATCGCCATCATGTTGCTCACAACCACTGCAGTCGACAAGTCCTTTGCTGATAGCTCGGTGAAGACTTTGCACCTAACTGTCGGTAGTCGAGAAGGACAAATACTAACCCCAGATGTTGTAAACAATGTCCTAGATGCTCACCTGGTTGGTTGTAACTTGTAAGGCAAAAGACTGGCTACTCGCAATCGTTAAAGATATTTATAACAACACTTTATGTCACAAGTTTACCACTAAAAGTGAACTAACGCTTGGTAGCTACGAGAAGAAAGTCTTAAAGATTAACATTTTTCACATTCAAAAGAGCAAAAAGATGCCCAATGTTACGGTGGGAAACGGTGTAGTTGCAACAGACAATGCCCGCTACGTGGAGTATCAAGTTTTTACAGAAGACCGAAGCCCTCTTACCTTGGCCCAGTTGAATCATTTGCTGTCGCTAAGTTTCTTGTCCAGTGTTCTGACCCAAGATTTCCTACATTTACTCATCACCAATAAGAATGTGAAGTTAAGCCGAACAACGTACAAGAGTCAGCTCGCAGATGCGTTGACTGATTTCGCAGAAAATGAACTAAACATCAAAATTTTACACATGCATCTTAAGGAATGGTGACATTATTAATTCAATTATTTGTTAATTATCATTGCATACTATTGCCGTTGTTTGTTGTAATTGTTATGACTTATTGCGTACATAATGTTTTATCATTACATAATATTGCTATCGTTTATCGTAAATGTTTTTAATAAAAAATATTAAATTTTATTGCGTTTGAAGTCCTTCTTTAGTACTTTAGATCAGGCGCCATTTGCAAACAGTAGGAAAGGGGGGGGACCCAGGTAATTTACGAGGAGGGGCTATGTAATTGCCAAGGAGGGGCCAGGTAATTGCCAATGAGGGGCCAGGTAATAAGTTATTTTATTGCTATTACACTGACAGCTAATTAGGTTTTTTAAGACCTGTGCCCCCCTACCTTACGATAGCCAGACGCTATGAGTCATTTTAGGAATGTGTCAATACTAATGGCAATTAATCAACCACGATGACGCCATGAGTCATCCTAGACTTCTGTCATTTCATCTACAATTAGCCATTAATCATTCCTGGTTACTACCAAAAACTACCATTAGGTTTACAAAATATGTATACTTAGCAATGGGTAAAATAGGTAAATCTACCCTTAGCGAAGGTATTCAGCTTGGGTTGTTATGTCAGCTTGTAGTACTTACGTTATACGATGACATAATGCTCGAATCAATCGGTCCTGTAACCGCTAAGTAATTGTCCGTGCCGTGCGGTATGATTTTAACCAAAAACTTCACTAGGTATACTAAACCTGCCATACCTGCCAAAAAACTAAAAATTTAGCCAAGCTTATTCTATCAACTTGTAGTACCGGTGATAGGCTACACAATGACATATTGATCGGGTTGATCGGTCCTATAATGGCTAAGTAATCGACTATGCCCGTAAAATGTGCGGTATGTTTTGAGCCAAAAACCGCCATAAGGTACCTAGACATAGCTATAGCTAACCACCTGGTAATAATTCAGCTTACTTTTTTATATTACCGTGTAGCCCCAATGATGAGCTATAAAATGACCTATTGATCGGGTTGATCGGGCAAGTAATCGCTGAACTAAAGCTAATTTACCTAAAATACGTAGTATACTACAGTATGCCGCCTAACTAGTTTTCAGCCACTAGTTGGCATCTGTTTAAACGCCTGCGGGCGTGCACGTGTTTTAACCACACATTACGTAATTCACAAAAAACAAAAACAAAAACTATATTGATATTAAATTAAACAAGTAAATTATTAATATTATAAAATTAAAAAATACGTGAGTTAAAATTTTATTAAAATTAATAAAATTTAAATTAAAAAAATTAAAATTAAAAATCATTATTAAAATTAAAAATTTACGGAATTTAAGGCTCCTGCCCACCCATGTCGCTAGCAAGCAAGTCGGGGGATTGTGGGGGATTATTTGGGGGATTCTACACGTTAAAGATAGCGGCTCCTGCCTACCCTGCCCCTGCCTACCCAAAGAGCGCTGAGATCAGTACGCTATACTACTTACGTACGTACACTGGGGCTCTATTCGAGGACGCTTTGAATAGAACCCCCGGGGCTTCAATTTAAGGTAGGAATTTATATTTTTTCGTGAGCTTTTAGACGGGGGTTCTATTCGAGACAGGGGTTCTATTCAAGACAGGGCTTTATTTGAGGAAATACGGTATCTATTGATTAGGACAAAACTAGCCAATTTTAACACGTCAAACCGATATCGTAAACTAGTCTGGTCCGTTTACTGTAGCAATGAATCAAACTGAAGTCTGAACCTTACTGTGTACGATTGTGTGACTCAACTAATCCAGCACTTTAGCACAACTATTGACACGAAACCTTGTGGCTTGTGGTTTCAGCGACTTGGGTGTGCTGGGTGGGCACCAGAGGCCAGTGGGGTTTGGAACTACTGAATTCCCGCAGCCTGATTGTCTGTCACTGGATAGTCCTTCTGACCATCACCTTCCTGTCATGGGTCGTGTCCCACTGGCACGAGCGACAGTTACAAACCAGCCAATCACAAGTCTCCCTTTTGCTCTGTCATTCGAAAACCCGGAGAAAGCTTCGCCTAATGGCTATTGGTGTCTGCATAGCGCTGGTCATCTCAGAAGGCGTGGGGATGATGCTAGTGACTCTACAGCTGATGGGGTTCATTTCTGTGCCACAGATTGTGACCTTTTGGCACAGTTTCGCTGTCGGCCCTTATGTAGACTTTGTCATGTACTTGTACGTCACGGGCACAATAATGTCTGCACAAAACCTGTATGTGATCACTTTATTTATCATAATCTACAGCATAAACCATCTGCAAAACTCAATTCAAACGACTTATCTTGTATCAACTCACACATTGCATTCGTGGAAACATGCCATCACGGAACTCAACAGTCTGATTGTGAAAATAGAATGCACCTGGAGCTATTACAATCTAGTGGTTTTGGTTTTAGTAGTTTTGATGCTAACCGGACAATGCTACTATCTCATTGCCAATAAATTTGAACCGTCTTCAGCCGTCTATTTGTATATAATGACCGTTGAAGTGAGCGTAGCGGCAATAATTGTGATACCGGCATCGTTTTTGAATGAAACCATGGATCAATTAAGTATCGATTTGTTGTGTGCATCGGCCAAAGTTCAGGAGCATCTGAAATCCTCACTGTTGTGTCATCAAATCGATGCTTTTTCTAGCTGGATAAAGTTTGGGGCAGCCCGAATGACTGTAGGAAAGCTGTTTCCAATGAGTAGAAGCCTCGCTAGCAAGGTAGAACGCCTATTGGATTATATAATTAGTACTGATTACATTGATTTAAATTAATACAACGTCCATTAGTTGAACTTAAGCTAAAACTTTCAATGAAAATAAAATCAATCCCATCATTTTAACGGCTTAAAAAAATTGAAGACCAAGCCATCCTATAGTTTAACTATAGCTTCGACCTCAATTTATTTTCAGCTTACTTGCGAAGGGTAAAAATTTTGTGCAATAATTTTAATGAACTGAAGTCTAACGAAAAATTGCTGAACGCTGAGATAAAACAGGTGGTGTGATTTTTGTGACGACTCGCTGTAGTCTTGATGCTTGCAGTTGGTTGTTTTGTTTTTGTCTGAGGGTCCAGCAAAATTTGAATAATAACTGTTATTTGTTGCAGTCTGGCCATGGATGTCTGTATTTCAGGTGCTGATTGTGACAGCAACTTATGTGGTGCTGTTGGTGCAGTTGAAGCCCGTGGATGATCCCTCGCTCAGAAGCAATCACACACAAAACGAACAACTATTGCTATGTAAGCTAAGGCCCCTCCCACCAAAGGATTACTAAATCACTACTCATCATATTGGTCCCAGCAACGACTGGTTACAAATAAATATATAATAAGAGCTGAGGATTGCGTCTTTACTGTTTGGTTGACAGTTTTCGAAATCACAAAAAATACATCACTACAAATAGGTACGCATCTTTTACTCAAAGGTTTGTTTTACCCAAAGGCTTAGTTTAAAAAATTCCAAATTTTTTTCCTACCCGACTCTCAAAAGAGATTTATGTACTATTTTTTTTAGTGAACTTAAGTTTCGAGTAACCATTCCATAGTATTTCTAAATAAATGTAGGTATATTTTTTTAGTAAGATTTTTTTATTTACGTCATTTCATTTCAGTTCATTATAGAAATATCATTGGGTATGGTTACTTATAATTTCAAAAATTCTAGGTCCAATTATTAATCGCGACTATATTGAACATTGTCACTAATGGAAAATATTCAGCATCAATCTTCGATGACTAAAATAATGTCGAATTTCAATCCATAAAATATTCATGTGAAGCATATTTAACGGGGATGAATAGACACGTTTCATGAATATGAGAAACATGCATGTGAAGATTTATAATCACGTAATAAATGTAGTAATGTGACTTTTTGTGAGTAAATTTCTGTCAATGTTTACTTCGTTTTGAATGACAGCAACGGTAAAACCATTGACACTGGCATTCATAAAGTGAACATGCCTGTTGGTTAGCTTGATATTCATTGCAACGTTTCTTTGCCCCTTTTGTTTCTACCCGGGTTATAGTGATGATTCAGTGGGATTATGAGTTGTCTCTTGCTAGCCTGCTGCTATCAGTTCTACGTCATTAGTTATCAGGTCATCAACGCTAAAAAATGAAGTGAAGTTATTTAACTGTAATTATTGCACAGCTTGGTTGGGTTGACTCTGGTTGTAATGTTCTTAGTATGAAACAAGCTAAGTTTTCGGCAAAGGTATTCAATAAGCATCAAGCATTTACTTTTAAGTAAGTACAGTGGCCAGAGGCTAAAGCGGAAATAATACTCTGGGTTGTCGTTCTTACAGTGCAACCAAAAAACCGTCCGTCCAACACTGCTCATTTCCTTGTTATGCTTAACGTTAAACGGTCAGTTGAGAGAAATCTCGCCGAAGTAGGGGTATATACCCATTAAAGTTCGGGTACCCGACTTGACTACATAGCTAGAAACGGGCTAAATTTCACTGTTGTATCATGTTCTTGAGTGTTATTGACAAAAGTTAGGGTAAATCTATGTAGTTGGTAAAGCAACTTTTAAATTGTGGCTTCAACTATGAATCGGCTGGAAAAGTGAACAACGATAGCCACAAGTGTGACGCATTTTAGCGGGAATCAAGCTTACTGTATATATTTCACTGCGCCAAAATCAACCAAGTGCGACCCACCTGCTAACCTATTTATAGGTTCAGCTAACTTTATATTTAGACATAGTGTTGTAGTCCATATATGTGATATTACATGGCTTTGGTATTTTTTACGTTGATAGTGCACCTTAACCTAATGATTTAATTTTGTTTCTAATGCTTATTACCTAAAATAAAGCAATGCGATATTTTTATTTTAATAATTGTAATTTCGCTAACGATTTTGTTTTCAAATTTTTACTTATTATATTTACGGTAAGCACCTTACATAGTGAGGGAGTGGTTTGTTATATATTAATAGTATTTGAGTATTTAATTTAAGTATTTAATTTTTCTTAATTTAACTTTATTCTTCGAAGCAGTCCAGGGCCCGATTTATCGAAGCAAAATGTTCGTCGTTGAAAATGTTCGTCGTTGAAAATTTTGGATTGATCGAAACATTTTCAACGACGAACATAACACGTAATTATAGGACAAATGTTCGTCGTTGAAAAACAAATGTTCGTCGTTGAAAAACAAATGTTCGTCGTTGAAAAACAAATGTTCGTCGTTGAAAAACAAATGTTCGTCGTTGAAAAAGCAAATGTTCGTCGTTGAAAATGTTCGTCGTTGAAAATTTTTGATTGATCGAAACATTTTCAACGACGAACATAACACGTAATTATAGGACAAATGTTCGTCGTTGAAAAACAAATGTTCGTCGTTGAAAAACAAATGTTCGTCGTTGAAAGTTCGTCGTTGAAATTGTTCGTCGTTGAAAAATTTTTCAACGACGAGCTTTGGTTTTTTAGAACATTATTACGTTCTAAAGGACAAAAGCTCGTCGTTGAAAAAATTTTCAACGACGAACATTTCAACGGAGCTCAAGTCAAGACATCCGTTGAAATGTTCGCAGTTGAAAATTTTTCAACGACGAACATTTGTTTTTCAACGACGAACATTTGATCAACTGATGAGTGTACCGAAACAAGTTTATTTCTTACTCCTGTTGTGCAACAGCACAACAGGTCTTTAATTTTGATTTTCTGGCAGACAGTATGGAGTGTTTCATAAGCGTGTGCGTTTGTTTGCTGAGCACTTTGGATTAACTGTGCGTGCGTCACAGCGTTGTCTAGTATAAAAGTTACATAGAAATCAGCGATAACATTTCCAGTGCGTTTGTTCAGCTCTTGTAGTATAGGTATTACGCGTGCGTCACATTGCTGTGACTGTTATCTGGGGCCCGGTTTCATAAAAGATCAGTTGCGATTCATTAGTAACACCGATATAAGCTAAAAAATAAGTTATAACTTTGCGTTAACTTAATGCTCATGTTGGAAATTTTTACAACATATTGTCAATATGTTAGATAATGTGTGTGCAAACTTTTGTTACATTTGCTTGATGCAGACGAAAGTCTAGCTAAGTCAAAGTCATTCATTAGTTCCAAATATTAGTAAATATTAGTGGTTTTAAGAAATTCACTAATATTTGCAACTAATGAATGACTTCAAGCTAGCTATAGTTTTCACTGGATAACTTGACTATCATGAAATTTTAACCACACGTGGTGTAACATATTGGCTACCTGTCATGAAAAGATCTAGCAGAAATATTATGTAAAGGCCGAGTTATATTCGATTTGCGATGTTGCACCAGTGTTACTAATGAATCGCGATTCATTGTTTATGAAACCGGGCCCCCCGGAAGTCTTTACTGACAAAAGATTTCGCAAGCCACTACATGTATCAATTATAGTCCCTGTTTAGGATTAGGTTGCTCTCTCTGGTTATGGATTGTTTTTTAATTTGTTAGTGGATTACACCAAATCGAATTAACTTAAGTCTGAGTTGGAGCTAATTTCCAGTTGAATAAATTTAGTTAAATCTCGGCTGAATCGGCAGTTTTCGATTAACTCGTAAGCGCTAACTGCGCTAATCTTCATTGGTGTAGCGGATTGAACTGATTTAAGCCTAAGCTGAGTCGATTTCAGCGAATCGTCAATTAATCCAATTTAGTGCAATCCACCGTTTGACAAGTACCTTATCGCTGCACAACAGGCTTTAGCTGACCTCTGGTCAGTTTACTTAAAACATTTTGCTTGATGCTTACTGAAGGTTTTGCCGCAGATTGGCCTTGTTTTATTATTAACTTTGCACTGGATTAACATAGGTAGGCTAACACAAGGAACGTAACAAACAGACCATAAGCTGTCTCAGACTCCTGTTGTATGCTGACAGCCGCATGTTCTTGAACGACCCAGTTAAAACACTACACTTTTTGCTAATGGCTGGAAACGTGCAAATCAGATTAAATTATAATAACAATAATTGCCTAACGAAAATCCTTTTTGTTTTCTGAAACTTGGTCAGTTTTTTTTGAAGTCGACGGTTTCGTGACCTGCCTACGACGAACGACCTCCAAGAACGAGAAAGAAAATAAATGCCTACAACGGCTAAAAGTCTACTAACTGACCTGTGTCCACATACCTAATACGGAGTTTAATGCATTTTTGGGCTAGGCGCAATTAGACGCTAAACTGAATTTAAAGTTGGTGTTCGCACTGCTAGTATGCCATGCACTTGATCGAAGTTCGAATATTGGTGAATGTAGCAAAATGTCTAGTGCACCGGAATACAGCATCCAAGTGCAGTTGAAATTATATAACCACAACCGACTTACCGAAGCTCTACTCCAGTTTAGTTCCATTTGTAATAATTTCATGACAAGTCTTAGAGATGAACATTTGTTATAACTTTTCAAAAAACCGCCAGTAAAAAGTTTAAAAAATAGAGCCTTCGTTAAGTAAAATCAAATGGAATCACGTGAGATCTCCACCTTTTTCCTCAAAAAACATACAATGAGACTATGTTATTAAGTCCAGCACAAGTTTGCCTTTCTTCTTGCTCTTGACACCCCCTTTCCCTTTCAGCTTTGCGGTCCAGTGAGCAGCTCAGTGTTTGTGGAGTTCCAGCTGAAGCAGTACGTGAACTGGAACCTGAGCCTGGCCCAGGGAAACACCACCTGCGGACAACACTGTCAGCTCTCCTTCATCGTCTCCCTCGTTGACAACAAGTTGGTCCGCTTAATCATGTTAGGCTCCTTTCAAATTTACAGCCGTATGTCCGTATAGCCGGCAGAATTACCAAACAGTCACGCCACAATCTGATCTTATATACCATTAGAGGCGTCACTATTTTGTAATTTTGCCGGACCATACGGCTATAAATCGAGCCTAAGAATGTACGTTTATCCGTATGCGAGAATTGGATCTGCATTAGCCGTTACCAAAATTGAATCAGTTTTAACAACTGAAGGACTAAAAGAGTTATTGAAAAAGTACACCAAATGCTACAATTTGTCCTTGTCGCTGTTTTTGTGGTCGCCAAGGCAAGCATGCACAGGGTTAGAAAAGGTTTCAGCTATAATTTAGTTTTTTAAAGTGGTTAATCCTACAACTCAATTTGGTTGGTACATAGGTAAATACATATAAATAGATACTTAAATCTTGTTCACTGATTACACATAGTGAAACCCAGGGCCAATTCCTAAAATGGACTTAACGGATTTATTTTAGTCGGACTTAACGAGTGGATTTAACAAGCTGCAAAATCCAATTCCTAAAATACCGGATTTAACGAATTTAACTTGTCTCGCTGCATATTTTAAATCCGTTTAGTCGGACTTATTTGAGCACGTTGATGCGTTTAAATCCATTAAATCCGGCATTTTAGGAATTGGATTTTAATTAAATCCGACTATTTTTAATCTGACTTAATTAAGTTCGATCCAATTCCTAAAATACAAGATTTAAACTGTTCTTAATGCTTCCGTTTTGCTTCCAAGCGTCATTACGCAAATCGGCCAATCAAAATATGGCTCATATTACATGTGATACCAGGAACAGCCAATTATAAGAAACTTAAGCCTACTAGTGAAATAATAGTGTGGGTTTGTGGTGCGTTATTAATTCCATCGTAATTTGTGTTTTTTCAACATATTTAGCGTGAAAAATTTTACTTTTTCAATTGTACTCAGCACTCAATTCGTACTGAAAGTTTATGAAGACAATTTAATGCACTGATTCTAATACCCTGGTAGTTTAGTGGATAAGACTTTTTTGCTTCCCACCCTACTGATCACAGTTCGAATCCCTGTTTCGAAATTTCTTTTTTTTGCCTGCAAACGGGATTGATAACCTTTTTAAGATACTTTAAACAGAATGCAGTTGAACCCCTAGTTTTATACACTATTTATTAGGGTCGATTCATACCGCTTGCGTTCACCTTTCAGAAATTCACCTTTCAGAAAGCCACCTATCAGAAATTTTTTTCTCAACGTTCACCTTTCAGTAAACTGAAATTCGCCAACGTTCACCTTTCAGAAAGCCAAAATGATTGAACGTTCACCTTTCAGAAAGTTGAAATTATGGAATGTTCACCTTTAAGAAAGTCGAAATTTTATAAAGTTCAACTTTCAAAAGTTGGAATTTTTAAATGTTCACCTTTCACAATTAAAATTTGGAAATTTATATATACTTACACCTAATGTCCTAATTATATAATATTGCATACCAAACAATATGTGTGTATGATGTGTATACAAATAAGAATTATCAATTCATAATTTTATGTATTTTTCGTTATGTAATTTTTAAGTAAATCTTAGCAAAACAAGTAGAATATTGCAAAACCAGCCGAAAACACAGTTCATCAGGATTTGGTGCACATTCGGAACTAACGTCTTGAGTCTGTTTACTTGACATGCCTTAAAATTTACTGTGAATGAATGAAATTTAAGGTGATGAATGGTCCATACTGGTCAATTACTTAAAAATTACATAACGAAAAATAGGTAAAATTATCAATTGATAATTCTTATTTGTACACATCGAATAAATAAATAAATATATACACACATATTGTTTGGTATGCATATTATATAATTAGGACATTAGGTGTAAGATATATAAATTTCCAAATTTTAATTCTGAAAAGTGAACGTTAGAAAATTCCAACAATATATGTATGGTTGCTGCATATGCGAACGCAGAGGGGAGGATGCGCATTTCTGCACTTGTGTATAATGACAGCATGGAACACGCGAACGGTAAGCATTATAGGTTTTTCAGCGGGAGTTTAAACGCAACTAAAATTGACAAAATATATAATAAAATAGGATTTTGAAAACCCTTTTTAGTTAACGGTTAAGTCTAATTTAGAATTTTTTGATGTTGCGTGCTTGTAATAGACATGAAGAACTACCAAACTTTATGAAATGAAAAATTCTCCAGTTAAAAAGCAGCGAGGGTGTGTGTTTTTGCTTAATAATAGCCAATATTTAGAGTATAACTAAAAAATAAAATGTGAAAAACTTATGCATCCTTGAAAAGCCCAATTTATGCGCTTTCATTTGACATATAGATCGTCCAAATCGGTTAAGGTAGTCTAAAGTTATAAGCAATTAAACTTAAACGCACCCTGCCTCTAAATTCATTAAATCCGCGTAACGTTACGCGGATTCAAAATCCTACAATTTGTATGTAGTTTTAAATCCGAATATTAAACGGATTTAAATAAATCCATTTTTGGAATTGGATTTTTGCTCAGCGGACTTAATTAAGTCCAGCAGCACGTTTAATCCGAAAGTATTTTAGAGGATTGAAACGGATTTAGAAAGTTAAATCCGGTGGCATTTTAGGAATTGGATCGGACATGCAAACAAGTCCGTTTAGTCCGTCTGAAAACTTCGAATCCGATAAATCCAAAATACGAATTCCCGTATTCCGGATTTAATTAAGTCTAATCCGTTAAGTCC
>JASANF010014723.1:0-52603 GCA_030248245.1 Trissonchulus sp. WLG1_4 | reverse complement strand
TTTTGTATAAATTATGTATTCGTATTTAGCAGCAAAATGAGTAGAGGTAGAAAACTCCTGATTGTGCGTCATGGCGAACGCGTGGATTTCACAATGAATGATCTCGCGAGCTCAGGAAAGGATTGGGTTGACCAGGCTTTCAGCTCGGGTAATTAATCGTTGATACGTTTGTTTCTCTGTTATTTACGTAGTCTGACCTTTTTTGGTTTTGAAACCGGGCTAAGGGCCCTTTTTTGTGCTTGCTCAGGTTTCCGCACGGAAGCTCTGCCCCTGGCCCCGTTCAATTTTTTCAACGGAGATGGGAGTCCCCCGATCCCCCCATCTTACATGTGTAATCTCACCAGTAAAAAATGCTGCCCCGCGCCGCGCCCCCTTTAAAGGATTTAGTCAGGATATTTTCAGTTGGTGTTAGTATTCGTATTAATTTATTGATTTATAATTTTTATTTGTATACAGTATTTTTAATAAAGTTGATTATACTAATTGTTTGTTGTGCAGGTAAATATGTGAGATTTAATACGAACATGCCGCGCTCTCTTCCCCGAAGACGGGACGGACACGAAAACTATTCCCTGGATTCACCCTTGACTGAGATCGGTTATTTGCAAGCTAAGCTTGTTGGTAAGCTTTTGTCACAACTCAGAGGGTTTGCTAGCAGTGACCAATGTGGGAGAGATCATGAAATTGTGTGATATAACAATTTCCATAACAGCCGCTAGCATTCGGTGATTTCAAAACTTGAAAGTAGTGTTTTCGCCACACCATTATAGTTAAGGCTACATTAACATAGCTTAGTTTCGTTAGTTCTACAATTAATCCGGTCTGTTTAATCGTCTCCAGACTTATATAAATGAAATGTAGTAAAAGAGTGAGCTAGGGATAGCAATAAGAAGTCTTAACGCTACCCCTACCAGCCTCAATATCTTCAGTGAAGCGGGTCGTATCGATTCTAAGTTCAAAATAATTGTATATTCTAGGCCGCGCCTTGAAGGATGCGGACGTACGAATTACTGCGATCTATGCGTCGCCATCTTTCAGATGTGTCCAGACAGCTTTGGGATTGTTGAAAGGTATATAATATTATTTATAATCTTGTCAGCTTAAATAATTTTAGCTAGACGTTTCTCGTGAAGACAGAATATGTATATAGTTAATTCATAAGCCAGTCCCAATGGAGGAGGGGGGGGGACGGCGTATTCAGGATTGTGCTGTTACCTGTATGCTCGTGAGAACGTTTTTCGTAGAATTGAATAAGATTAGTTTTTGAGTTTTTTAATAACCGTTTTTTTTCGAGCATGGCCAATAACAGTATCCCTGATTTCCCATGGTTTTTTTTTGTGTAAAATAGGGTGTATTTACACATCGGCCGCCTAATTTACACAGCAAAAAATAAAAATACACACTGATTTACACAGCCCCATTTTTCCCCAAAAGTTGATTAAACGGCCTATTTTGGTTGTAAAATTTACAAAAATTCGCGAAGTGGTGATTGCAGCCTGTAACCTCTTTGTGTTAACAAAATTGAGTCTAATTTTTGACCCAAAAACAAAAAATCTTCAGTTTCTGCTCTTAAACGGCTTATGATGTTTTATTTTAGCATTCGTTTTTATGCACTTGAAAGTTGACAATGAAAAATCAGCCATGCTGAGCTTATCTGTGCGATTTCTTATAATACTTCAAACTACTTTAAAAGGTTTTACACCCAGATTTGAAAAAAGTGTGTAGGATCCGGCTGATAAAACAACTGTCTATCTGCGTGAACACGGGGTCTCGGCTTGGGGTAGGGGCTTGTCTCAGAGTTTTGAAATTTTTGGGGGGGCTTGTCCTGACGTGTCGGATACTTGAACTGACAAAAACGCTAAAATTTTCAATTATATATATATCATAATTATTTTTTTTGTTTGTAGTTGCAAAAATTTATTATTTTTGAGTCTCAAAGGCGAAATATGACTTTCCGCGTGCAAAAACGGTTAATTTTTACCTAAAAAATACTAAAATACACACTTTTAAAAATTTACACAACAGACCCTTAATTTACACAGCAAATTTTTAATTTACACATCATTTACACAGTGCCGATTTTGAAAAAAAACCCTGTGATTTCCACAGCTACCGTAGTGTCTTTAGTTATTTGTCAGTGAACTATATGTTTTATCATTGGCCAGGGCACATCCAGCTGAGTGATATTTCAGGTCTGCAAGACTGCAATAAGCTGATCAACGTGGAGCCGGGTCTGTTCGAGTGGGCGGAGTGGTATAAACAAAGATTTCCTAAGTGGCTGTCCGTTCAAGAGCTGCTGGTATGTGCCCCTTTTTTGAACTATTATATAATAAGTTGGAGCAAGCGAAGCAGTCTGACTCTGAGTAGAGTAGAGAGTAGAGTGACTCTGAGCATTTTTTGTCCCTTATGCAAACTTGACTGACATTGTGGCAACGTTGTTGAAAAACTGTCACGGTCTGCTCAGCTTTACCTCTCCGTCAGCTTGGTGGAAAATACGGTCAGCACAAACTTAGTCGCCTGAAAGATAATATCCACCCACGAAAGAAAGACAATAGATTCAATCATAAGAATCATATTTTATCGATGTAACAATCATAAAATTGTTTAACAGAAAAGCAATTGTTAACACCGTGACCATGAATAGTAATTGAATTAACAGTTTAACAGATGAAACAGGGCGGAACATGTATATCCTGACTGCTCTATGTTATGTTTTGATGTTTTAGATATATATTTTTATTTACTACGTTTAAAATCATCGATGGTTATGGGTCCTGATGCTATCCCCTATATTTTTTATCATACTTTTGCGGCAGAACTTGCCTTTCCTATATATATTATTACAGATTTTGCATATAGACTAGAAATGCTTCCTTCTGATTGGAAAAACACTAATATAACTCCTATTTTTAAAAATAAAGGTTCTCGAAACGAAGTGGATAACTATAGAGATGTATCACTACTTTGGGCCTCTTTATCATATGGTTAATTTAACCGTGGTTAAGTTAACCATGGTTAACTTAACCACGGGTCGTCTTTATCATAAGATGGTTAAGTTAACCACGCGTGGTTAAGGCCGTGGTTAAATTAACCACGCGTGGTTAACGGCTGGTTAGCGAGATTTAACCACGGCGTGGTTAACTTAACCACGGCGTGGTTAACTTAACCATGGTTAAATATTGCGTCTTTATCATAACACTAGTGTAAAATAACCACGGCGTGGTTAATTTAACCATGGTTAAACTATCGCGTCTTTATCATACTGAGTTAGCCACGGTGTGGTTAATTTAACCATGGTTAAACTAAAGTGTCTTTATCATAACCACGGCGTGGTTAATTTAACCATGGTTAAAAATGGCGTCTTTATCATACAGAGTTAACCACGGCGTGGTTAATTCAACCATCGTTAAAACATTGCATCTTTATCACAACCCCTGGTTAGTGGGCGATATAAGGAAGTTGTACATAGCCCATTACCTAATTACATAAATGTAATTGGGTCGAAATGGAGGGCTCTCTGGGCAAATTTTGGGTAACCCGTCCCCCCTGATTGACCAAAAATTCCGAGAATTCGGCAAATTTTTGCACAATTTTTGAAAAAGTGCTATTTTTACGCAATTTTACTCAAATTTTCGGGTTTCGTTCCCCCATTCCGCCCCTCATACAGCGCGTAAAAAAGTTCTCTGTTCGTCGGCGTACGACGACTCTCATCCTTTGCGAAAAGCCAAAAAGTTACCAATTTTCGCAAAAATTGACCAAAAGGTTGGCCGGATAAACGAAAAAATTATATTTTCACTGTATTACGTTGAAAATGGTTCAAGCCCACTTTATAACAAAAATTTTTATTCCTCCGTTTCTGGCGAACCATGGCCACTTTTGGCGACGAATAAAGCTTGGCGTACAGCGACGAACAGGGAACTTTTTTTGCATTGCACAGTACTGTACATGTATCCGCAGTTATATACAATCGTACGTATGGATCAGTGGTACATACACAACTTATGCTTACAATGCAGTTGTATAATGGTAAAACGACAGTTAAGGGGGGCTACTGTATAAGTGAAAATTTTAGGTTCTCCGATTCGCTTCAAATTTGCTCACAATGTAGCCCTAGTGAAGGCGCATTGCAGATGCAGCAAACCGGAACGAATGCTCTTGCGTATTTTTCACTAAGGGATCCCAAAAATTCAATTTTGCGTGTAAATCGTAGGCGCAAAAAAGTTTTTTGTGGTCACAAAGCGTCCCTTTACTCGAAATTTTTGTTAACACTGACGATGCTAATTTTTACATGATTCGATAGCCTAACGTCATATCTCAACCTCTATGATCCATTTTTTAAATTGTTGCCCATGGCCTGAGCAGTGACGCTAAATGTAAACTCACTCAATTTTGTCGGACTCATAAAAATGCTATTTTTTGACATGTTGCCTTTGATTTCTGGTTTCAAAACACATGTCAAAAATCCGGATCACACGAATTTGAGCATAAATGTGGGCTACTACTATGCCAAGTTTCAGCCCGATTGGCGTTATGTGGTTTGTGCTAGAAATGTCCAACTAAGGGCTACTTTAAGGCCTTTTTGGCGTACTTTTGTCTATGTAAATACACTGACAGACGCACTGATGACTGAACCAAAAGTGCACCTTGTACCCAGGTCCAAAATCAGTGTTCTCCAATTTTGCTTACTTTCACATAATATGTTACTCCACCAAGGCACCCACTTCTGCCTCAGATAAGAACAGTTAAGCTTGAAGGTGCTTGGTTTAGACTTTAGTGCGTTTGTCAGTGTATTTACATAGGCAAAAGTACGCCAAAAAGTACGGCTTAAAAGTAGCCCTTAGTTGGACATTTCTGGCACAAACCACATGAAACCAATCGGGCTGAAACTTGGCGTAGTAGTAGCCCACATTTATGCGCAAAATCGTGTGATCCGGATTTTTGATATGTGTTTTCAAACCAGAAATGAAAGGCAAAATGTGAAAAAAGGGCCGTTTTTGGGGCCCGCCAAATTTTAGTGATTTTACATTTGGCGTCACTGCTCAGGCCATGGGCAAAAATTTAAAAAAATGGATCATAGAGGTGGAGATATGACATTAGGCTATCGAATCATGTAAAAATCACCTTCGTCACTGTTAACAAAAATTTCGAGTAAAAGGACGCTCTGCAACCACAAAAAAACAGTTTTTGCGCCTAGGATTTGCTCGTAAAATTGAACTTTTGGGGGACCCAAGCAAAAAATTCGCAAAAGCATTGGTTCCAGTTTGTTACATCTGTGATGCGCCTTTACTAGGGCTACATTGTGCGCAAATTTGAAGCGAATCGGAGAACCTAAACTTTTCACTTATACAGGTAGCCCCCCCCTTAAACCAGAGATCTGTTTATAATCAAATTATTTGATTAATACGTTCGGTATCAAACAATGAAATAGGCTTTACTAAATAGATCAATTATTCAGCTTTCATTTGACTTATTACATGCTGAAATCGGTTGAAATTGTGAATAGTTATGATCCATAATGTACACATGACTATCACAATTTAACCCCTTAACCACGAAAGCCTTTCGTGGTTAACATTTGAATAGGAATTCCACCCTGTGGTTAAATTAACCATGGTTAAATTTGTATGATGAAGACGCGTCGTGGTTAATTTAACCACGTGGTTAATTTAACCACGCTGGTATGATAAAGACGTTCTGTGGTTAATTTAACCACTGAATGATAAAGACAAGTTAAGGCCGTGGTTAAATTTTTTATGATAAAGACGGCGTGGTTAAATTAACCACACGCTTGATTCAAGGCAAAATTTTATTTAACCATATGATAAAGACGATTTGGTTAAATTAACCATATGATAAAGACGATGTGGTTAACTTAACCACGGTATGATAAAGACAAAAATTTAACCCGTGGTTAAGTTAACCACGGTGTTAACCATGGTTAAATTAACCTCATGATAAAGACAACTTGGTTAATTTAACCACGCGTTAACCATATGATAAAGAGGCCCTTTGTGGAGGTGCTAGACCCCTTGATGCCATGCTGAATAAGCAATTACTGAAGCACTGTATTGATAATAATATTTTTTCTCCTTCTCAGCATGGTTTCTTACCAGGCAGGTCTACTGTCTCTAATCTATTGTGCACTTATTCGAAATGGGTCAGCTGTTTAAATATGAGAGAATCTGTTGATGTAGCTTTTATTGATTTAAAAAAGGCGTTTAACTCGGTTTGCCATGCCAAATTACTTGTTAAACTTCAAAGTTTAGGTTTCTCTGGAAAACTTCTGCAAACTATTTCAGCTTTTATAATTGGGAGAAAACAGAGGGTCAAAATTGATGATTCGCCCTCAAACTGGAGTTTAGTGACTAGTGGAGTTCCACAAGGTTCAGTTTGTGGGCCAACTTTGTTTTTAATATACATAAATGACCTTATCCAGCATTTGGGTTCGGATAATGCTTCCTGGTATGCTGATGATTGTAAACTATTTGCTTGTGGTGATGACAGATGCAATAAGTTACAATCACTTTTAAATATTTTTTCGAAATGGATTGAAACTTGCCAATTGAGCGTCTCTATCAATAAGTCCTTTATTCTCAGGTTTGGTACCAATGTTTCTACAAATCCGTATTTACTAAACAATCTACCATTGTTAGAAACAGATGGTATTGCTGATTTAGGAGTTTTTATTGACAAAAAATTTCATTTCTCTCAACATATTGCCAATATTGTTAAAAAGGCTAATTTTGTACTTTATGCTCTTCGATCTTGTGTTGTTACTGATAATGTTGCGGTGAGAGTTCGTCTTTACACCACATATGTTAGACCAATATTGGAATATGCATCTGAAATTTGGTCCCCGTATCTAATAAAAGATATAGTCAAAATTGAATCGGTTCAAAAAAGTTTCACCCGACAATTTCCACTTTTAACGAATTTGAATTATGATGAAAGATGTTGTTTCTTAAAATTAGACTCCTTAGAACTCCGTCGAATCATGACTGATCTATGTTTAGTTTACCGTATTGTAAATGGTATGACTGTTTTGAATCCATATCAGATTTTCGAGTTTTCCGATAACATTGCTACCAGAGGTCACTCTTTTAAACTTAGACGCCCAGTTTGTCATTTAGATATATTCAAATTCTGGTTTTCTTGTCGTGTTGTAAACCCTTGGAACTCACTTTCTGAAAATACTGTTTGCGCCTCTTCTTTGGACAAGTTCAAAGAGAGGTTAGAAAAAGAAAAATATGATTTGGTTAGATTCTTGAAAGTTTATAAATGAAACTAGTTTCCTTCTCTGCGGTATGTTATTCTCTTCTTAATGTATTTCTCTGTGGTGCGTATTTTTCTTATGTTTTGGGTTGTTAACCGCTCTGTTTGTTTTTCTGTCTACGTCGGTCTTTGTTTATTTTGTTTCGTTCAGTATATATTTCTTATATAATTCGATTATCTTAGTCTTTATTGCTGCTAAATATACTTTTTTCCCTTTGCCTTTCGCTGTCAAATCCGCTGTTTTTCAAGAAGTAAATTTTTGTTTTTGTTTGTTGTTGTTTTTTCGAAAACACGTGACATGTTAGGGCCCATGTCCTATGTCCGGCACTTTAGAATCCGGCACCCTTTTTTCTGAACAGTGTCGACATAACAGTGACCCTGCGGTAATGAACAAACTCCAAATTGCTGTTTCATTTTTGCAGGGCCATTATACCATAATGTACGTCGCTGCTCGGGAATAATGGCGCCGGACTCTTGGAGAAGTGTCGGATATAGGACTAGTTGAGGCCAGAATGCGGGTATATATTTGCGTGAGCGCTTGCGTTTTCAGGACCAGTCTTTCCCGGTGAACGTGGAGTATCGACCGGTCTACACGGCCTCCACTCTGGATCACAACGAATCCCTGTCTGACTACTACACTCGATCATTCAATGTGGTCAAGTCCGCTCTCAAGAAACATTCACATTCATGTATGCTAGTTCGCTAATTAGTCGTGGGGGATTTGGGTTTGTATAATATGGTCTGAGCAAGATTGCTAGATTGCTGAACCATGACGCAGCTGGCACTACCCGCCATACTTGTCACGGGGTCAATTTTTTTTTTTTTGGGGGGGGGGCATCTCAGGCCAAATGTTGGGAACCCTCCCCCCCTTGGTCGACCAGAAATACCCTTAATTTTAGAAAATTTCGTGAAAGTTTTCCAAAAAATTGCCAGGTTGCCAGTTTTACCAAATTTTGCCCAAATTTTCGGGTCCCTCCCCCCCACCCTCTCGTTTTCAGGGGGGGTCCCCTTGTGGATCCCCCCTCATACGTGTATGCTACTTGCTGTATTCGTCCTGCCTGATTCAAATGAGTTGCTTTTAGGGATCGAATAAATGCAGTTTAGTTTGTGTCAAGGTCCAGCAATTTTTGGTCAGTCTTTAGTTTTCAGTGTTTCATTATGTAGTGTTAATCTGACCAATTTTTTGGTGGTGCTAAGAGTATATAGTTTAAATTCTTTTTATTAAGTTTTTATTAACATTTAGTTGGATTTTTTAAGTTTCAGTGGACAATAGCTTAGCTAGCTATAATTATGTTGTATGTATGGAATATGGACGACAAGCCTAAATATTTACAATTGTCAAGATATTAAGTATATAGTTGTTTGTACAATACAACAATGCATGGTACTATTTTTACGCGGGCCCCTCAGGGGCCGCGTATACACTATATTCAGAATCTCATCGTCCTACGTTAATTCGGGAAGGTCGAATTTCTAGTGTTATTTAACACTAGAAGTGCCGTGAAGGCACCTCGGTATTCTGCACGCATCGCACAAACACCAACACACCTGAACAACTTTTAGCGGCTAGAACTTCCGCAGATTGCAAAATATTATACAGCTCCGGGTCAGAATCGAACTGCCAACAGTCTGATCTGCAATCAGATGCTCTGTAGATGCTCAAGGCACTACCAAGCGAGCCAACCGGGCTAGCAGATGTGTTAACTGCATTTCGACTTTAATCAAACCAACAAAATCACGGTGATTACGATCAGTGAAAAATGTCGTGAAGCGTGCAAAAGTGGTTTAGCTTTTAAAAATGGATACCTATTGGACTTGTTGAATTTGTATCAACACTATCGAATATCAAGCGAATACGAACAGTTTTTGCTTGAAGATAGTAGTACATAATTTACATTCCGTTTGACAGAGAACTTACATCAGTCGACAGTTTCAGTGGTCTCATAGTGTAATGATTAGCACTCTGGATCTATAATCCAGTTATCCGAGTTCAAATCTCGGTGAGACTTATTTTTTAACAGTACTGTTTTTGACTAAAGTTTTCTCCTCCAAAAGCGTGTTAAGCTTTGGTAATTTTTACTTCTTCAAAAGCTTTGGATAGTGTTTGGTTTGGAGCTACTCAGCAGATAATGTGTTCAGAAATTGGTGTTTGAAATCATTTGATCCACAAGATTTGGCCGCGTTTAATATTTCCTTTGGAATATTGACACTCAGGCCTCGCAATGTGACCACTTCTCACTCAGCAGAAGAGCTTGTTCCTGTGATATTAGTTTTCACTATTGCTTAATTTCACTCCGAAGTCCGAGTCTTTCCAGTCATAGGGCATTTGGACTTGAATTTAGTGTATTTCATAAGCATTTAGTGCGCTGACAGCTTAATACTCTGCAACAGGCTAATTGAATCGGCACGGATTAAACTTTGGCCCATGCGGCCTTCTGTACTTGAATAATAATAATCTTAAAAAAATCTGTATATCAGCTTATTCCTAAAGCGACTTTTGGCTAAAGCGACTTTTGGCTATTCTGAAGCGACTTTTGGCTAAAGCTAAAAGATTTATGTTTGGCCATAGTTGGTTTTGTTATGCTTTCAGCAGACACCATTCTGTTGGTAGCCCACGCGGCGAGTCTGGACACTTGCTCGCGATCACTGGTTGGCGGGGAGCCCCGGAATCTGGTGGAGTTCTACACCCTGCTCCAGAAAACCCCATACCTGTCTATGGCCGCCGTTCAGGAGGATTGTAGTTCCCAGCGATGGCACCTGTGCGACCCTCCCATCCTGCCGCTCACGCATCACGGCAATGAAGGCTTTCGCTGGAAGGTTAGCTATTGCGCCCTTCATAATTACGTTGTCTGTAGACTTTTTGATTATATAACTGCGCAAAATGCAAATTGAATTGTTTTCAGGGACTGAGTGAGATAATGTATTTTTCACAGACTTGCTTAGTGGAAATTTGAGCATTCTTCCACACTATTCCACCCACAACTCATCAGCTTATCTGTTACTATGAGTGAGTGAACTGAGTGTTGATAGTTCATTTTTCGCCCTTGATGTGAATCGTGTGGTTCACTACGGTGTGCAACAATAGTATAATTTACTTATGTCCTGGCATTTCGGCGGCAGTCGCTTTGGGTTGGTTAACCCCCCCTTTGCAAGTCCGACAATGGTTGTGTGGCACAGTGCTACCCTTATCCCATGTATTTTAGACCGTTCAATGATAGCTAGAGTTTTGGAAGCATACTCATAATGTATATACGTAATTGAAAGTATTTGGTTAATATTCTGAAAAGGCTTTAATCCCTCTCCAGTTTTTAGACCTAAAGTGTCATGGTTTCTGTTTCAGCTCCTGCAGGCCCCTCGCCATCACCGTTGACCTTTGACCCTGCGTAGTCTGCCCTTTTAACCCTTTCCCATTTTTGTGCCATCTAATCAATAATTTCATTTCCTGGGTCTCTTCCTTTTGTGATAATATTTTGTATTTTTGCTGTTTTCCATAGTGTTTTTTATTATTGTGTTTTCTGCTGTTTGCCATAGTGTTTTTTTATTATTATTGTGTTTTCTGCTGTTACTATCATGTAATGTATATATACGTTATATGTTGGTATTATGTGAAATTTTATTTTTGTTAAAGTTTGTCTTTTTTCTGTTCTATTAGTGCTTCTGTACAATAATTATAAATCATGATAAATCAGTGTTGTGTTTTTGGAAGTGAAATTTAATTTTGTTGATAGTTCAGTTTGATGTTTGTGACCGTTTGAGTGTGAAAGACAACAGATAATAATGATGTCCACTGATTGGTGTTTATTTTAGGTTAATAATGATAAAAGTGAAAAAGGAAATATCGAAATTTAAGGTTTAATCGCTCACATCTATACCAGTAACCTATGTCTTCACATACTTACGTACGTGATGTAAATTATGTGTTCGTTTGACATTGTCACCCACCAAAGTTTATGAATATTGTTTTGATATATAGTCTACCCTTGTGAGACTCCAAACAAATAGTGCCCTTCTAAACTTTGTTCTTTGCAATTTTTTGCATTATGTTTTTTTTTTTATTTTCAGGGTCATTTTCGGCTGTTTTTCGCTTGCTGGTTTTTAGTCAGACTTAACGGAATCAACTTTGCATTTGAACTTGTTAGTGCGGTGTATCATTCTTATTTCAAGTTCAATCAGTCCGTCTATTCCGATAGAAAGAATTAGTTGCAAATTCTAGCCATCGCTGTTCTTTATTTCTATTTTGTTTCATATCTGTTTTTTCATAATATGGTCATTTGTCATTTCAGTTATATTGTCTATAGCTTTGTGATCAAAAAGTGACACCGTGTGTTTTGGTGTTTGTGTGAACTTAGCTTGGCTTTGCCTTTTGAGTGTTTGACTACTGTCAAATGCATCAAAATGTTTTTTAGTCGAAGCAAGAATATTAAATCATACTTTTTCATGACTAAGTATTTTTGTTCTTCATTGTAACAATCATGGTTTTTGTACAGTCATAGTTAAGGGGGTAGTGTCGCGAAAGCAGTCGATTTTGCACGACTGTAAATTTTGTTCAGTGAAATGTTAGAAATTGTTCTTTCTATATTTTGAAAATCTAGTTACAGGCAAATATTTCTGCCAAGTTTCAGCAAAATTGGTGCAGCATATAGTTTGCAATGATATCGCGAAGTCGAAAAAATGACGTTTTGAAAGCCTATTCACATTCCATATTTTCGTCATATTTATCAATCTTTCGGCTTAGTTTCTCTGCACAGACAAATAGCATATTATATGTAGTAGTTTATTGACACAAAATTTAATGCAAATTGCTGCAGCGGCTGTGGAGACATACTCGTTTGAACTGTGAAACTGTACGTAATCTGTGACGTAGTAAGTTAGTAACAGCAATATATGAAATATCTAGACGCTTATTTTAAAATCAAAAGAAAAACGTATCTTTAATTTTCTTTTTTCTTATTTGTGGCAAAAAATTGTGCGTTGACTCATTAAGTGTACTTCACAAGCTGACGAATCTGATATCTAGCTTGTTTCGCTGATATTTGACGCCCCTATTGTGTGATGTCTGGCTTACAAATGGCGATTGGTCCAAGATATTGGTAGATATTGGTCGATGTAGTGTCTGGCAGTAATTATTTGACACTATACGGCGTTGGACTAGCTTCTCAGTGAACGTACTAGTTCAAGGAAAAAAGCTCTGTTTTTGCATCCGAGCAAAACTGCTTTGGCGACACTACCACCTTAAGTCGTGCTGGCACATTAGTGGTTCTCTGGAGCTCAAGGCAATTTCGTTGATTTCGAATCAATCAGCTTCGTTGATTTCGTTGATAGCTGTCATACTGACAAAGTGAGAAGCAGTCAGTATGCAGTTTTTTTATTCAGCTTAGCAGAAATAATTTTTGAAAGATTTTTGTCAATTTTTTGTGCATTTTTTCATGCCTTACTCTGGTATATGGTATAGATTGCCTCTGTTGTACATTTGTGTTATTGTTGTTGTTTACGACACTCACGCAATTTTTCATAATTTTGCCGGCTAAATGGACGTACAGCTGAAAGTATGAGTCAACCATGAACCCGAATTTGAGAACACGCTTTCAGTCTTTTGGTTTGAATTGATGGAATATCCATCGCAAAAACGCAATCAGGTTTCCATAAACAGGCATTTGATTTAATTGAGCAAAACTAAGGCAATTAGAAGGTCAACAAAATGGTTTATCTGGGTAGGGTCTCATAGTATTAGGAATAGTGTGATTATGATCTAAATCGACCATTCAAGCATTCCAAAGTAGTGTTTGTGACCGGCCGCATACGCCGGCCGACCGGAGTGGCCGAATTGCTGGACAAAACCAATTCATCCAAATCCAGAGTGTCATTTTGGCATAACAGCCTGCCGGATTGTTATGCCTTCCTAATTTGTTAGTCAGTCGAATCTAGCTGGCAGGCCGGTGTTTTTAGCCGGCCGGCGACTATCTAGCCGGCCGAAAATTCCGGCCGGTCACAATCACTAACCCAAAGTCAGTAAACTATGTAAATTAAGGCTAAGGTGAACCAAGGTTTAGTCCATGATGATACGAGACCCAACCTGAATAATATTGTAATTTTGTATTACACCGTTTTTAATTGAATTTAAAATAAATATTAATTTATTCAATAGTTATCGTGAAGTGTGCGTTATCTGGCGTCGGTTTAGTGTCGTGAAATTCTAGGTTATATATGTTCGTAGTTGGTGCTTGTGTGTAAGGGTTAGGTTTTTGTCGATAAAGTGATCAATTAATCCACGCATACATGTAACAGCACCAAAATTTTGGGTACCCCTCCCTCCCCTGCGTCAACTCATTTTGGACCCCCTTCCTAAAAATGACGCAGTTTTTACCTTTTTTGACCAAAAAACACCGATCTTGACAATTTTTGGCCAAAATGTTGCCAAAATGTTGCCAAAATGCCAAAATGTTTCACAAAAAAATGCCGACTTGTACAAATTTTGGCAAAAATATTACTCCCGCCGGGACCCTCCCCCTCTTTTCGCCCTGGCGGGACCCCCCCTCGCTCCCCTGGGACTGAATTTTGGGAGGGGTTCTTCCTCCCCCCCCCTAACTGCATGTATGAATCCAGCCCTTTCAAATCGGTGAAGGAAGGGGCTTTGATTATAAGTAACTTTTGACGCACATTAGCTCATGTTCACACAAAATATTACCAATAAATCAATTTCAATTTTACTAATCATACAAACAGTTCAAAGCCATCAATTCAATATATAGGTAAATCACTAAGTTTCGGAAAAATAGAATCAAGCATGACTTTATCTGCCCAGCGAAAGACCGAATACTTTGCGGGACAGTCGTTTCCAGTTCTGGTTGGGATACCAGGCTGACTTTTTGGCGAGACTGAGCTGGGGCGCGTCCCTGAGAATCCAGTCTGAGGAAAGTTGGGACTCTGGCTTGTCGGAGTAGAAATCGTAGGGCACGAATCCGATGTAGGAGTAGTCGGGCTCGGCGAGCGAATACTGCAGCGAAAGGAGGGCACTCAGCGCCACTGACACACACAACAATGACGTATAATACATGGTGATCTGAAATGGTAAAAAGAAAATGACCATAGACCTAGACGCTCTTGTGGAATGACATGAACATATTATTGACATAATCTAATCAGACGATAAACCTTCGTATACAGGTGGATGTGGATGCATACTTACAGCCATGTGTCAGTATTTTTTGGTGAGACTCTAGTGGGTCACTTTTTCATTGTTTTACCAGCTGAACGGACATGACCGATGGCTGGAAGTATGAATAAACCATTAGACTTAGCTGGCTTTAAGTTAAGCACGTTTGCTGAACTCAATTCACCCTTTGAGTTTATTAAGTATGTACATAAATATATATTTTGATTAAAAATTGCTTGACCCTGATTAGTCGTCTAGTATTCAAGCAAGTACATATTATGGATGTAGTAGCAAAAATCGTCGTATCTGTTTTGTGTCAAGAGTTCAGCAATTTTTGTTCCACCTAGAGGTGGAGCATTTGTCAAGGTTTCATTGCTCCGTAACGTTAAAACTGCAATCTGCGTAATGTATGGCCTATGCTTGGTGTGTAATCCTAGCACCTGTCTTCCTCTCCCTTTTCTTACTGAAAATGGGTTCAGCAACTTCGAAGTGAACAAATAATAAAGTAATACCAAGAACAGTGGCGTTTCCTGCCAATAGAGTAAAGTTATTTTGTTATGAAAGTAAAATGCATTGGAATTTATTCTTATAAATGTAACACTGGATTGCACCAAAATAGAATAGCTCGAGCATAAATTAAGTTTTCATTTCACCAACATTTAAGCTCGAGAATAGTTATTCTCGAGGTTATGGAATAGCTCAGGAATAGTTGAGGAATAGCTCGGGAATAGGTAAAGAATAGCAAACATTAATGCACTAACCAAAGTTAAAGAATAGCTTATTCTCCAGCTATTCTTCTACAATGTTCAAGTTATTCCTGATCTAGACCAGGAATAGCTGAAGAATAGCCAAATAACTTTTAGAAAATATTTCCATATTATAAATTTTCGACATATTTATGCATATTTAGCTTCTGCATTATTTATTTAGTGTAAAAACAGTAAAAACAGTTTCGTGCCTAATCAGGTTACTGACATGAGTAAGTCGACGCGGTTTCGGTGAGCGGACGAGAAACGAATTTGCTTCCACAATCAGCTGGTAGGCGGGGCTTATTTAGGTTTATTCTCGAGTTTAATTGGCTGTCTGCAAGGTTTTAATTGGACAAAAATAAAACAGCTACATTTTAATTGGATAGTTGGAGAATAACTTAGCGTATTCTCCAGCTATTCTCGAGCTTAGTTATTCTCGCTCTATTCTCTAATGGTGCAGTGGAAAAGTTAGAGAATAAGACCTCGAGAATAACTATTCTGGAATAGCTCGAGAATATGAATGCTGGAGAATAAGTTAGTGCAATCGGCCGTAAGGCAGTGTCATTTCTTACTTATTACGCGGCGGCCTCAGCCGCCGCGTATATACTATATTGCAATCGGGACCTATGATTGCATGCAGTTGTACTGTAAAACTGCTGGCAGATCAAAATAAAGCATAGTTTGTGTGGGCGTGTGTATCATTGTGTGCATGTAGCTATGTTATGCATTACGTACTTTGCTATATAAGACTGTTGATCTGTAAGACAGTTTGTACGAGCGTGTGTCAGATCATACATACCATGTACGTCCGCAACTCCACAGGAAATTTATCTCATGAAACAGTGTTGCGATGAAACCTGGTGGGACAATGTTTCGCAGATTACTTATCTGCGGGTTGTAGCCAAGCGATGTTACTTTAGATGCCGTTGCTAACTAGTGATGTTGGTCGGATCGCCGAACCGGATCGACATTAAGATCGGCGATCCAAATCGGTAGTAAAAATTGAGTCTCGATTCCACGTAATCTACATGTCAGATAACTAAACCAAAGGCATCCTATAGGCTGACCTAAAAAGCTAATGCTTTGTTTAGCGTTTTGCAAATTAAAGTATAATTTCCTTTGGAAATTAGATTGTCGTTTCAATTCAGTCACAGTCAGTGATAAGTTAACCCACAATCGGTTCCTTTTTTCGACCAAACAGGTAACTCTTTTTTAAGAACTGTATCCCTTTTTTAGCCCATGGAAAGCAGTCGCAATAGTGACATTTTTTGACAATTTTGAAGACATTTTTATTTTCTATCAAAGTTTTTGGTTGTGGGAGTTTATAACTATGTATGTACTATTGCAAAAATGGCATCTTATGATCTACAAGTTCAGTAAAACTGTTTTTAACACAACTTATTTTAATCACTAAACTTTATACGGCGTCAGCGGCTGCCGATACTACAACTGAGGTTGAGTTGAGTTGAGGTCATTTTAGAACCCGGATTCACCCGAAAAAATCGCTATTGCGCACCCGCAGACGCAAATTTAGACTCATTATTTGACTGTAACTACATTACTGTGTAGATTGCTAAAAGTAAATTGTCCCACATGAGTTTTCCTGATATGGCAACATTTGTAACCATTAGCGCTGTCATTGTTGGCTAGTAGCTGAGACTGAGAATTGTCAGGATTAGTTGTAAATGTTGGCTTTAAAATATTTTGGTGCCGCGTTTTATATTCGAAGAATATCCTCAGCACTGTAAGCATGTCGCAACGAATTCTATCCAAAATTAATTTAACTCTAGTCAGAAAACGTGCTTGTTTTATGTAAGTTTTTGCAATCCCCACCTGATCATCATTTTCCAATTTTTGCGCGGCCGCATTAGCGGCCGTGCATACTAAGTTCAGTCAATGCACTGAAACGAAAATTGCATGTAAATCATGCTCAGTTTCAGTGCATTGACTTTTCAGTCTGCGTGATAGAGTCAGCAGTTACCCTGCGAAATGCGCGCGCGTTTGTGTGTATGTGTGTGTGCGATTGTTGTTGCTTTGCTTGTGTAAACTGTAAACATATTGCACGTACGTAGTTTGCAAAGTCTGGCATAGAATGGGGTAATTTCCATATAATACAAATCAATTTTAACATTTGTAAACCTACATACATAGTTAACGTGTGAAAATGAGCGTTGTATTGTAGCGAAGGGTAGTTATCGCCAAAGCGATGCTTCGGTTTGGGCAGTTAGTGCACAGCAGTGGCGTTTACATTCAGCCCTCGTCTAATATTCTGCCAGGAGAAATGAAGAAAGTAGTAATGAACATGCACTTGAAGAAGTTAAACGTAAAGGCACTAGGCAGTGCAAAGTAACGAGTGGTTTCACATTGTTTTGCTTAAGCTAGTCAGTAGAGTACGTAATAAGATTGTGCTACCTCTGGCTGATGTTGCGCGCAAGTCACTTCGGTTCGAAAATTTTAAAATATAACTTGGATTTTGACTTGGAAATTTCCTTTTCTGAATAAATTTTATAGGTTTGTTGTTGCATTAAGTTTTCAAGAACCTTATGGTTAAACAATTTTTACAAATATTGTATAAAATGTAGAAACTGACATTAAATTTCTTTTGTAATTAAAATTAAGAAGTGACAATAAAAGGTTCATAAATTTTTTATCGTAATTTCACAATCACAACTCGTCGTCAGTCGTAGTCGGGTTAAGCACTTAGGTCGAGTAGTTGGACACGTTGCCAACTCTATGACGTAGTCTAGTGGATGGCAATGGCGTTAACGTTCTCTGCAGTGTATAGAATACACAGGTGTACAGCATCAGATACTGGTTCATCCCGTCGAATTGACGAACTGATTTTTGAATTTATTTGTACGCCGCGCTACATTTTACCGAAACGGTAAAATAATACTGACTGCCATCCTGTGCAAACTGTTACGCTCGTCGACAAAAGTGCTTGTTTCAATACAAACGTAGTGGTTGTGATTAGGTAAATTGCATATTGCATAGTAAATATGCAAATTAGTTAACACTGGCGGTTTCGCATTTTCTTATCCAAAGCTGTTGCACGCAGTCTTGACTAGATCAACTTTTACGCAACAGCGACAGTACAAGCATTAGTTTGGTGAATTGTACAGGTCATAGGGGGAAGTTGAATAAATAGGATATGGAGATGGGAATCTAAATATTCACTGAAATATGGTAGGGGTCGGCATATTTATGATTTTTTGTCTTTGAACGTCATACCATTTAGCACTATTGGGGTAAACGTGATCGTGAAAATCGTGACAAATCTTATGTTATCAATAGTAAAGAATCTAATGGACGTCTTTTAACAAATCATCCGTTTTGTCGTTCTCTATTGTTGCATTAGTAAGTCAGAAAGGGGCTGGTCAATTCAAACTTGTTTTGCAAAGTTACCAAGTTATAGTTCCTATAGGTAGTGCGGGTAAACAGACAGTGGGTAGCCCGTCAGGCATACAAGATTAAGTCTTAGTTCTAAACATATAGGGTGGGATTCACAAAGCCCGTTTAAACGCAGTCTATGTTAGACGCAGTCTAAAACGTTGGTCTAAGTTAAACATGATTCACATAGTCAAACGGGCTCGTTTAAGCGACTTCTTTCATTTTATTCTTTTTTAAATTCTATTTATAGAACATTGTGCTTTAATACGAACCGACAAAGCTATTAATTTAGGTAATACAATTACTTTTTAATAAAAGTTAATTTAAAATTCAAGTTAATTACGCAGTGAAAAAGAAAATATTACAATTGTTAAATAAGCTGATTTACTAACTAACATACACTTATGTTAATTAAAATTAAGACATCAATTAAAATAACAATAAAATAATAATAAATAGTTTAAGTTAATTGATTAGTTGACTTAACTAACTTTAGAGCTTTATGAAATGTTATTAGGAACAAATGAATAAGTAAACAGTATGGTACATAAGATTTTTCTATTATAAAACTAGATCATCCACATTAACTATCATATGAACGTATATATACTAAAAACCCTAAAACGCAAAAAGTAAAACAGACATGATAATACACGATACTAGCCTATTAGTTGAATAAGAACAAATTAAAACTATAAAAGTAAAAACTGTCCAAAAATACTTGAGTAAAATGATAAAAAATACTTAAACTAACCTTAGACTAGCCAAAAGTGCTTGGAATCTTTTTTAGGCATAGAACATAGTCACATTTAAAACACAAAAATAGAACAAATTTTACACGCTAATCCTATGTAGACTTAGACTGGGTTTAAACGTTCGTTTAGCTAGACTGCGTTTAAACGCAGTCTAAGACTTAGACTGGGTCTAAGTTAAACGGGCTTTGTGAATCCCACCAATAATGTATAGCTAAACATTAAGGGTACAAATTGATATTCTTATTGAAAATCTAAGCTAAAAGTTGGTTCAGCAATTGACAGTGTCAAACCACTTAGATAATTTTTTGTGAAAAATTTTACAGGCCCGGCCCGATATGTTTCTCCCTCAACCAGCCCGGCCAGCCTGCGACCAGTTTCACAACCGACCCGCCACAGTTTGCCAAGTTAAGCTAAGCCAGCCTAAAGTTTAAGAAATTCGGGACGGCCGGACCAGTGTCTGAACTTGCCCTCGGAAGGAACTAAATATTTTTGAACAAAAAAACTCATTCAGATCGCAAACATTTCAGAAGTAGATCTCCAGGGTAGAACAATGCCCAGTTTAGGGGCAACTTGTTTGGTTAGACTTTCAGTTAAAGCAGGCTAAACAAGCGGATGCATAAAACGGACGGCATTTCATTCCCAGAGGAGTGAAATTGACAAAAACTGGTGGGAAGTCTAATTAGCTTAGGATGTGAAAATTATATACCTACCTACCTACATCAATACTAATAGTGCATAACTGCATACGAATAAGTATGTCTGTGTCAGCACTCAGCCGGTGACCAATCTTTGTTTGATTTGATTTGGGAAGAAAAAAGTTTGGATGAGGTAATTATTTTGCTAGAGAAACTTGTACCTTGCTTAAATTTGGCTCGGTGATTGGGTCTCATTTTATAAAACTCTTAATCTGCGGCCAAGATTTAGTTTAGTTATGGAGCTGTCTCATTTTATATAGTGCTGTCTCATTTTATAAAACGGGGGCATACCCTTTGTGTGACCAAAATTAGTGTTAACAATAGAGGCAAACAATGAACTTACTTCTTTTTAATAAACTCCAGTGACTTTTGGTACCTAGAGTTACTGTTGATTTGTTGATTTTTGCTGTTTTTATGACTGATTTATTTACACCAGTAAAGTATGTAGTGTAAAACACGCAGTTTCTTTTTTTTGTACTTTTCATATTTTTTTGCACTTTTCTATTGTCCGAAATTTGGGTACAATCTCCCCCAAGACAACCACACGTACATCAATATTTGTAATATTTGTGGCCAAGGGGGCGTCACAAACGTAAATTTCAGAATCCTACCACATAAATAATTAAATATGTTATGAACAAATAGTTAGAAATAAGGCTTCAACAAATGAAACAATCGCATTTGACTAACTGTCATATTATATAATGCTGTAATACCGCCACCCAGAATGACAACTTACACTCTGAACTCTGAAGCCTGAACTATGAACTGTACTGGGCTAGTGCTGACACGAAAGTAATTAAGGGATTAATATTTGAGAAAATGGATTGGGTACCGGTTCGAAAATTTTTTGGGCCCTGTTCGCAAACTTAGGCCCTATTCGCAAACTTTTCAACTCATTATTAAATAATGCCGGTTCGCAAACAAGTAGTACCAGTTCGCAAACTTTCCTTTAGTAGGCAAACATAGTAGCTTACGTATTTATTATTTTTACGTAACAAAAACCTCACACGAAAGTGTACTACGAAAATATTCTTACCCCTTGCATATTAACTCATCAACACACCTGTTAAAGGCCAAAGTTCATTGAGCAAACAATTGAAAGAAATTGAATGCATAGAAATTTGGATAGTAATTTTTCGTACCTGCCAAATTACTTCTATTTACCTCCCTCACTAATATTTCATAGTACTTGCAAATTCCTCCCTATTGACCTTTACTGTCATGTAAATACGGCTGGCTTGTGACACATGCATACAGACCAACACACTTACACAAACACTTAGTGGCCTTAAGGGGGGGCTTTTGGTATAACTGGAAATTTTAGGTTCACGGACTCACTTCAAATTTGCACACAACTTTGATTTTTGACTTGGGTAGCCCCCCCTAACTGACTATTTTTGTATTCAAAATAATATTTACTAATAACATGGAAAAATAAATTTATTGACAAATTATATATCTAATTTAAATCTATTCTAAACTTTAAAGCAGAATCGTTCTCTGTCGTTCGTTGTTCGTTCTTTTTCTGTTCAGAATCGTTATTGTAATTTTAACAATATTGCGCGGACGCGGACACGTAGTCAACCGTCTACATCAATTGAGTGAAGACTAACAAAGGTCACACAAAAATCACACAAAGGTCACACAAAGGTCACTAGGGAGGAGTTTGCAAGTACTTTCTAATATTAATGAGGGAGGTAAATGGAAGTACTTTGGCATGTACAAAGAATAATTCTTCTAGAAATTTCACCTTCCAAGTTGTAGATAATGAATGGAAATTTTACAACGATTATCAGCGGGAGACTTTGGGCAATAAAATAAGATTATTGAATTTTACAGTATAGACAAAGTTTTCATTCATAATCACTCCATTGTTAGGTTTTCGTATGGGGGAAAACTTTCCGGATTCACGATATGGTATTTCTAAATTTGGCAAACCAGTTTTGTCGTAGGTATTATAATGTTGATCGGCCTGGTTTTTGTTGAAAATTTGCGACCAAAAAAAGACAGTTTAAACTAATTAACTAACTAACTAATAAACCAATAAACTAATGGACAATGATGTCAAAACTTTCTTGGATTACGGCCAAAGATATTTTAAATTCTATTGTTTTGATAATTGCCTCCTTTTGTCTGTGTCAATATAAAGTCTAAATAGTAGTTTGCGAACCGCTACTCAGAGTTTGAGAACCGGGACCCTGACAAAAGTTGGACCGTAATTAAAAAGTTTGCGAACTGGGACTGTTGGTTTGCGAACGGGGGCTGTTTGCGAACTGGTACTAGGCCATAAAATGAGACGATATTTTATAAAATGAGACGGTCTGGCTTTGGAGTGGCAATTATTTTAGGTCTTATAAGACCCAATGGGCTCGGTTAATTCTGGTTTCTTGAGGTGTATTAATGCTTCAGTAGTTCAAACAGACATTAAGCATCTGTCCAAGTTTAATTTATTAATTTTAAAGTTAAGGGGAGTCAAGAGTGCCACTGAAACTGAAATGGTTGACAGAAACTGCATTTGAAACAAACGTAGCATTTTCCTGTAGAGTTAGAAAAAATGTATCGCCGATGTTACAAAATGTATCGCCGATGTTACAAAATGTATCGCCGATGTTACAAAATGTATCGCCGATGTTACTTAGAGCTGACCTAGAGTTCTGCCCGGGCCTGTAGCGGGCCGCGGGCCGCGGGCCGGGCCCGGGCCGGGCCGGCCCAGGCCCGGCCCGGAGAGAATTTTCCTACATGGGCCCGGCCCGGGGCCCGGCCCGTAACATTCCGGGCCCCGGGCCGGGCGCGGCCCGCCGGGCCGGAGCGGGCCCCGGGCCCCGGGCCGCGCGGGGCCCGCCGAGCTTAGAAGTCCGCAAGCCCAGAGCCGTCTCGAGCTTCAGCAACGTATGAACAATGACTGCATTGCATATATGTTGATTTTTACAAGTGCGCAGGCACTTATACTACACTCAGACGCACACACAATGCATTTTCTCACTTGCTGAAGTCTGTGCCGGGCCAGCCCGCGGGCTCCGGGCCTGCTCCGGGCCGGCCCGCGGGCCCCGGGCCGATAGGCCCGCTACGGCCCGCCGGGCCTGTAGCGGGCCGCGGGCCCCGGGCCGGGCCCGGGCCGGGCCGGCCCGGAAGCGCGCTAGTCGGCCCGGCCCGGGCCCGGCCCGGAAAATTTGCTAGTGGCAGAACTCTAAGCTGACCCCCCAGTTCTCCTTCGAAACGAAAAAAAGCAAGATTCATAAAGCAAAATTACGTCATCAAAATTAGCAAAAATACCCGGTTTTCTGGAATTTAGATCAGATTAGACGTTTTGTGCTGCTCTTTATTTTAGTTTGAGACATTGCCCCTCGTTAAGACTTCAGGTAGAGGTAGAATGTTTAGAATGCAGTACTTTTTTTCCTTCTAGAGAAGGAACTATTGTTGCGCGGCCGAGCGGCCGTGTATACTAAATTCAGGTGATGCATGTAAATCGTGCAGTTTCAGTGCATAACAGAAGCCTGCAGGATTTACCGCTGGCTCATGCGCGTGTTCTGTGCAGCAAGCAGAGAGCACGGTGTCTACGTGTGTGTCTGCGTGTGTATGGATGCGTTGTTGTGTGTGTGTCTCTATACATATATACTGCATAAACGACAATGGCTGGTTGGCAGTCAATAGTATCTACAATATCCATGTTGGTATTCGGAACGTTGTTTACATCTCACATGTGCAGAGGTAAAAGTAATTACGCGTGAATACAGTGGTATAATGAACTAAACTTCGAAAAAAATAGTATTCTTTTTCACGAATACATACATATTCAGGTGATTCTTTCTTGGCGCGATCTGGAAGACATACTGGGACAACAATTTGATTTAAATTTGCGTTTTTGTTTGCAAATTGCCTTCCATTAAATCAAAGTTCAAAGTGTTCTAATTCAGAGGTAAAGTCTCAAATGTGTGTACATACACATGCGTAATACGTAATCGTCGAACAGGTGGTCAGTACTGCCTACTTTCCGAAGTCTTTTGATTCATTCGGACTCGAATAAACATGAGACTGTAACATGTAACACATGTAACATCTGTATCCGAAATTAGAAAAATTCCTGAAAAAGAAATTTTGGTGTGTGCCGCGCCTAGTTTTACCGATACGGTTTTGAACAAAAGTGCTCGTCAACAAAAGTGCTGGTTTTGAATTTAATTGCTCGTAGCGTTTAACGCTACTGAGCAGTCTGCATAGCCAGTATGTTTTACGTGTATTTTCAGCTTGGGAGCTGCCTGCTGATTTTTGTCTGCGTATATGCAGAAAAATCAATAATCGATGCACAGTGCTGTAGTAATGTACTTTTTTAAAATCGGCACCGGGATGTTTCACCAGCAGAGCCATTAGAGAACACTGTTTATCGTGTAAAGCTGTTTAACCAAATGTTAGTAAAATTTGGGGTTAGCCCCTTCCCCTGCAACTGTTGATAAAAAGTCACCAAGACCATCAGCGAATTGTAGAGTGGCCGAAAACAAATTAATCAAATGCAGCCTCCTTAGTTTAAACTAAACCGAGAGTTTTACGGTTAAACCCAGAGTTTTACTGTTCAATTTAGTTTCGTCTGCGCCGTGTGGAAAACACGCTGTTAAAACCGATGTAGGGTGCGAAACTTGGGAAATCGAACTTAGGTTTTTGGGCTGATCTTGGGTACTTTGGGGGGCAATTTCCTTACTTTTAGAATTGGGGAATTTGGGGAATAAACTTCCCACAGTTTAAATTCGCACCATACAAAGGTTTTAACCCATTTGATTCAGGTCTCGGTTGTGGTTAGCGGGTTGGATGCTGAATATGGTGACTGAATAAATTTGGATAATGCTATTATGCCAGTAAACTCTGATTTAATAAATATTATATTATAATCATTGTGTGGAGTGCGGACAGTCTGTTTGAGCGATACATTACTGCTAATTTGGAGGGTCTGGTAACTTATTGCAAGCGGCTTACTTGGCGTATTGGCGGTCATTCGTTGTGCGGGTCGAGGTTGAAACTTTGCTATTTGGTGCCTGTCCGCATATCACTCTGCCGACGTAGCGATCGCATCTTAGAGCAGATTTGCTCAGCTCAGATCAAGGCGTAACCTTTGAGCCCAATGGCTCGATGCAGCGGGATGCTTAACATCCTACAGCATGTTTTTGTACGTATTACGTATGTAGTTAGAGTAGGTAAGATTAAGCTAGTTTAAAGTAGATACGAAGTGTATGTAGCTTGGGGTAAGTATGTAATAGAGAACCAATCAATTTCAACCTGAGAAAGGTAGACACAGGGGAAGGAACCTTGTCCCTTTTCGGGCCTACTTGTTTATTTTTGAGGCAGAAAAATGTCGTAATGTTTCGTAGCAGGCCAAAAAGAACGTCTTCACTGTTCAAAGCAAACAATTTTTTCCCAGTGAGCTAATCTAAAAAAGTCAAATTGTGTTTTTGTAGCTACAATAAAACCAGAAAACACTTGCTTTACTTATATGCAGGGTAAGACAGGGGTGAACTTCCTGTGACGAAAGGCTTGAACAAGTAATACAAATAGAAAGTAGGTCGTATTTCAGAAATAAAGAGACATTTCCTTTCCTACTGCAGAAACTGGATTAAATTAGTACATTGCATACCAAGATTACACAATAGGGTAACCCAGGTATGACACTGTCTCGTATCACGAGATACGATTGATATATATACCGAAACCATACTCCAGCCAAATAGGTCTTCAGTTCATGCTGAGTTTTAAAAAAGTTATCAACTCACCCACAAGTTAGATAATACCCTTGAATAATTTATTTAAGGAGTCATTTCGAGATTGCACGAAAACACCGATTGTTACTGTAGCATTCCTTTGTTTTAAATTTTGCGTAATCCACCTGTAGTACATCTTGCTGTCATAACTGCACATGGCTTAAGCTATGTAAGTAAAAAAGTCTATATCAAGTTAAAATAAACTTTAATGACTGCCAAACTAAGGTGAAGTGCTTATTTCTGTTCTTGATAATTTTCATTTGCATTTCTTATTGCAATGCAACAGCTCGTCTGTGGTAGAAACTGTCGGGGTCGGGCGAAAGGGATTGGCTGCGGCTGTTACGATCGATTCAAACTTAACAGCCCTCTGCCGGCAAAATCACAAAAATATTCACCTCACATTCTCACAATCACATGCTGACATTCACATTCAGTTACGTAATTTGTGTGATTATGATATTTAGTAATTTTTCCAGGTAAAAAACAGGTATTACGGTTGTTAGTATGAATCGACACTTATTAGTGGACAATAAAACAAACCTTACATAAACACGGATCTCATTTTGCCGTAGTATATATACCTATATTTTAACTGACGGCAACTGTGACACTGCAGGTTTCTCAAAAGAAAAAAGGTAAAAAGCTTCATTTAATATTCATTAGAAAAAAGTTCCTGGCTTATGCTTTATGTTTCGTAATCAGTGCTGCTAAGCGTATGCAAATCAACGTAATCGTAGTGGAAGCAAGGATGAAATTGAATTGTGTAAAAATATTCTGACAGGTCTATGTAAATAAAAGACAGGTTTAAATGCATAAAGCCAGGTTAACACTAAAACCATGCTGCCGGACGTTCACTTCGCTAACGCCGTGAAGTCTCGGTAGGTTGTTGGTTCTGGTGGACTCAAGTTATGGTCGTTTTTGGGCTCCTAACGTGCAATACATCAAGCTGTCAAACTCTGCTTTATGTACCTACCTATGTATGTACTCTTGGCTCCTGCTGCATAAAAATGAACAGTCTACAGCTATTAGACAGTCAATTGTTAGACTGTCGAACTGTCGAAGAGTGTTAAACTGTCAGACTGTTTAAACTTCAATGCAACGGGGCCCTGGTCTATCAGTCAGGCCAGTATATAATTGAGTAAACTAATTATTGTTTAAAACAATAATTACGGTAGAATTCACTGCACAGTTGATTACGGATTGTAATGAAACTGACTGTAGGTTCGAACAGCAAAACAATCAGTCACGCTTAAACTTAATTTTCAACTAAGAATTGTTAGCGCAGTGAAAAGGTCAACCAGCTAGAATAAGCATTTTGATATGTATATGTTAAAGTTGGCCAAAAAAATTGTGAAAACTCACAGAAAACAGCTGGCGTGATTTTAGCTGTTACTCTCTGTACAGTGTACACTTGATGGCTGAAAATGGTTTTTCGTAATGAATTTACATAATTTAAAATCTTTTGGTCAAACTTTCGAATTGAGGGCATAGGTACCTAGTCAAGTCCGATTCGATCAAGAATTAATAAGGTATCAAAAAAATTTCGTTGGTTGGATCTGCGTAAGCTATATATTGTGAGAACTTTGCGCATATTAGATAAATTAATAAATCTGTTTTTTCATGTCATTAATGATGTTTCAGAGATCTGATGGATGGTTGGACTGATCGATAATAACGATAGATCACCAGTGTCGCTAACAAATGCTCGATACATCGTTTAGATGGTCAATGGTTACAAAGGCTACACGTAACAATTTGCTACAACACGTGCAAACAGCAAGTCTCTGATTCTCTGTGGGCTAAAGTTTTAGCAGAGCTAAAACCCGGGTTCTAAAAACCGGCGTGTCCCTGCTCAGACATACGTATAAATAAAGCAGGCTTTACTCGCTCGTTAAACAACACAAACTAAGCCCAACATAACAAACAGCCACAGTGGAGAGACTAAGCCAGGCAAAAAGAACAGGAACTGAGTAAACTCCGAGAAAGCTTATCATTGCAACTGGCAGCAGCAGAAAACAAAGGCTGGAACACTAATACCTGGTTAATTAAATTGACAACAAGCTAACCCACAAGTACAGTCTTGGCCTGTCACTGTCAATGTCACTGTCCACTAACCGTTCAACTAAACAAAAGTACTAAACTTGAATAGACATGAAATTGAAGTGAAGGTGAAGTGTATAATGAAGCCTGACCCATATTTGTCATGGCCCTAGTCCTATAGCCAGCACTAGTGTTTGTGACCGGCTAACTTATTCTTAACTAACTGACGTACAAAAATATTGCTACTACAGCATGTTAAGCATCCTGCTACATTGAACGATTCGGTTCGAAAGCTACGCCTTGATCTGAGCATAAGAGCTCTAAGAAGCGATTATTGTGTTACGGTGCCGAGTTGTTTGTAACATGTAGGGACTACATCGAACATTCTACAATACTCTATATCAATTATTGAATTTTATGCATAAACGCAGACAAAAAAAAGCAGGCAGCTCCCAAGCTGAAAATACACACAAAACATACTGACTATGCAGTCTGCTCAGCAGCATTTAACGCTGTGAACAGTTAGTTTCAAAACAATATAGTTCCTTCTCCAGAAGGAACAAAAATCTTCTGAATGATTCAAGTGTAGTCCGTCTAATGGCGTCCTTAGGTAGTTTCAAGAAAGCTACGTGGTCTAATGAAATGAGCCAAACTGGTCTTTGCCCTGTCTCAACGTTCCCAAGGACAAGTTTGAACTGCGAACTTGGGTGAACCGAGAAAACTACGTAACTTGTGTCGCAGTGAAACAAACGACCATTCAAGTACAATAGGATTTTGGTAAATTAAATTGATCCAAACAATTTATCTCAACTGAATTAATTACTGACTAAAACAAGCTGCTAATTAAGCTGAAACATGCTGCAATTAAAATAATAAATCAAAGTTAAGAATTAATCGCTAATGGATTTTTTATTTCGTAGATCTAAATCTACCTACGCAAAATCTTTCCGAGGTAACTGATCATTATCTACTTAACGATTGCGGAAGACGCGGGAATGTTATGCTGAGAGATAAATATTGTGAATCATGAAAATTTACCTAGCTAATATTTAGCTATCAGGCCTATACGTAAAAGTATGGAAAACAAGTCACCTTTGCGTTCGGTTCATACTCGTCCTAGTGTCATTTTGTCCCAAAGCGATTGCAAGAAATCTACCGAGCAAATAATGCTAATATTTTGCGTGAACAAAAAGGCATGTAGTTGTCTATATAAGCAAAATACTGGCGTAACTTCAACGTCAATTCTTCTCAGCAGCTGTAAAATGGTTGTATATATGTACTTGTGCCTGTTTTTGTGTCCTAAAGGACAAGTATGAACCGGGCTTTGGGTCGAGTCATACGTACACCCGTTTGTTCTTTTTGACGTCAACCGTAAGAAAAAGTTACGTCACCAGTTTGACTGGAACTTACAACCAAACACATGAGCTAAGCAATGGTGGTGCAGACTGCAGATGCATCCACGATTGAAAATATATTGCACTTTACGTTAACATAATCATGAGCCTTATGTACCGTGTTATTTTACGTACTGCGATTTTTCTCAAACCCTCCGGATTAAACGGACTTAACTTTCAGCGCTCTGCTTTTTAATCGGACTAAATAGACTTAAATGTACGCTAATGTTAAGCGCGCATGTTAAGTCCGTTTAGTCCAGTGGTAGTTTTGGAATGGGGTCAAACTAAAATTTAGCCGCTGACTTATTTTAACTCTTTTAGCCCGTTAAGTTCGATTTTTCATTCCAAAACCTCGGACTAAAATAAGTCCAATCCGTTTAATCCGGTAAACGAATAGGCCCTAGGAATAAATATGCATCTTAAGGATTTCACTTTTCGTTAGTTAATCAAGGCATTTCATGTTGGCCTCAGCCTATCAACGCAATGCTTTTTACGCGGCCGCCCCAGGGGCCGCGTCCTATTACTATATTCAGATTTTCAGATTCCTACCTTAGGTATTCTGGGTAGGTCGAATTTCTAGTGTTAATTAACACTAGAAGGGTAGGCACCCAAGGGTGGACGCGGGTAGAAATTTTCGACCCGCGACTCAACCAAACCACTCGACACTCGTGGGTAACCCACGACCCAACCCGCGCCGTAAAACCCGACCCGCGACCCACTTTGACCCACCACTCTATAACCATAACGTACATTATACAGGGGCGTGTAGCCAGGGGTCTGAGGGCTTCAGCCCCCAGAATCCTATTGTTTTTACACTTATTAGCGAAGTGGCTTACATAACAAATGTAAATTTGGTCATTTAAATTAAATAAACTAACTGTTGCGCGGGTCTAGGGGCGGCAGCCGTCAGAAAAAATGAATGTTTTTTGAATTTTCGGACAACTGGATTTGAATTGAATTGGAGTTGAATTTGGTCAACTGGAGACGTAATCAAATAAATTTTCCGACAGGTAAATTAAAAACAAAAGGTGGGAACTTCATATCAGACAGTATATTACACAAGTAAATACAGCATAATTTGTACTCTAGTAGACATGCATATAAAGGCTTTCATGAAAGTTAATAACAAGGAATAGTAAGCCACAGAGTTTGCAGGGGCCTGGGGGCGGCAGCCCCCAGAAAAGTTTTTCAAAATTTTTTGATTTTTAGACCAAATTTTGTCAATTGGAGACGTATCAGAAATTTTTTTGGCCGGGCTATAAAAACCAAGGGGGCACCCTTGTCGACAATTTCTTCAGGTTCCAGTTTTCGCGGGTCGGAAAAATTTTTTTCGACCCGCGCAGCCTGAAGTGGGTACCCGCGGGTCGACCCACGGCTCAAATTTTCCGACCCAACCCAACCCAACCCGCGGGTACCCGTGGGTACCCACGACCCGCGTCCACCCCTGTAGGCACCTCTCAGCTCTGTCACAACTTAGCGGAAATGTCATGCTGTGTAAAAGCCGTAAATTGCAAAACATCCAGCTCAGGGGCGAATTCGCACCTCCAATATTCTGATCATTGATCAGAGGCTCTGTAGATGCACGCACACTACCAACTGGGCCAACCGGGCTAACATGTACCTACTGGTCAAAAAAGCAACATAATATACTTGAATCTATCACACCTAATGATACAACGAAACACATAACTTTTTGCTTTGAAATTGTACGTTCACTGAGAAACTAGTGAAATGCCATATGGTGTCAAATAAGTACTGCCAGACACTAGACTACCAATATCTACCAATATTTTTAACCAATCACCATTTGTGAGCCAGACATCACACAATAGAGACATAAAAGTTCAAAAAATCAAGCCAGATATCAGATTGGCCAGCTTGTGAAGTATATGTAATGTTTTGACGAACAAAATATTTTGCCACAAATAAAAAAAATGAAGGTTCGTTTTTCTTTTGATTTCAAATAAGTGTCTAAATTTTTCAGAATTTATCATTATTGCTGTGAGTACTTTATAGGTTACGCACAGTTTCACAGTTCAAACAGCCATTATTACTCCACAACCACTCAAGCAATTTGCAATAAGTTTTGTGTGCATAAACTAGAGTATGTGCTTGTACTTTTTGTAAAGGATCTAAACAAAACAAATTTTTATTGTGACGAAATTATCGAATGTGAATAGGTTTTCAAAACGTCATTTTTCCGACTTTACGACTCCACTGCTAACTGTATGCTGCATCAATTTTTCTGAAACTTGTCAAAAATATTTGTCTTGAAACATATTTTTAGAATATATAAAGAACAATGACCTATCTTTTACTGCAAAAGTTTTATATTCGCGCAAAATCGACTGCTTACGCGACACTACCCCCTTAAGACAGGCTTTGAGCTACTCAGCAGTAAATGTGAGCAGCACGATGGGCTTAAAACTTTTTATCCGAAAATAATGACCGCGTTTTATATTTCCTGTGGAATATTGTCACTCATAACTCACAATGTAACCACTTCTCACTCAGTAGAAGAGCTTGTTTCAAATATGATAGCTGCGTTTTATTGATATCGTTTTATTTTTTCAACTCCTTAGTCAAAAGACGCAGCTCATGACTTTTGAATAAGAATGGTGTAATGATACATTTTTTTTTGTTTGAGAGGCTTTTAGCTTGTTTTTACACAATTTGTTGTAGGGGAAAAACACCTTCAATAGGTTGCATACACAGTTTGCTGAAAGAAAAACACGCCAATTTTTTTATAATTACACAATTTGAAGCAAAATAATTGCTGCACAACAGGTTTTGGCTGACCCACTGGTCAGTTTACTTTAAAGTGTTGCTTAATACTTACTGAAGGTTTTGCCGCAGACTGGGCTTGTTTAGTCATAAATTCCCATCCTTACTCGAGTTCATTTGTAGACAAAACCCTCAGACAAGCGGTGATAAAGGTCTGCAGTTTATTAACAAAATATAATACACAGTACACATATGGGCAGTGAAAAATTAATGTGCGATTAGAATTAATCAAGGTAATTAGAGCAGAAAATTTCAACTTAAAATTAAAAAGAGTAAGCAGAAAAGACAATGGTTGAAAGTGCGTTTGATACTTCCATGCAAACAGATGCCTTACTGATCTGAAAACGATCAAAGTGGATCGAGTCAGTTGCTATGTGAAGAAAGAAGGGAGCCTAATTAGCATCAGAATGACCCATGGGGAATCAAACTATTTCTGAATCTGCAAACCAGCGCTGTAACATAGTAATAGCGCAAATGGCGGGGGGGGGGTTGATAATTTAGTATGTGTGTAGGTTTGCATGCGATATCGACCACCTATATACTTGAGAATTAATATTGTAGGTATATTAAATACTTGGAAAATTACTGTGAAGGATGCTGTTAAAAAGCGGAAAGAAACGTATACCATCTGTGGCCACAGCAACATATGCATTTATAATAAGTCACGCAAAGCTTAGGAATTTTAGAAGCAGCCAATTCAACAGTGCCTTAAGAGATTCAAAATTTCCAATCGTGACGCAGCAATTATGAACTTAAAATAACAGGTATATATATATATAACCTACTAAAAACCAGGTTTCCCGCAGAAAGCTTCAAACCATGTCATCCTGTTATTTGATTCCAGGTCAAGACAGCGATCCCACACTTTTCAATAATGTGTCTTAAACACGTAATACTGTAAAAGTAATACATGAATTTACTTCCAATATGCCAAATTTCTGTACATCAAATTTTCCTCACGTTACATAGTTTATTAATAAAAATTTACCACTATGTTAGGTTTGGTCTAGGTTTACAACGCTAAACTAATTGTTACCTCCCACCTAATAAATCCGTCAACAACTATCAAACAAGCACGCGAGCTTACGCAAACACATACTACATCTTTGGTAATGGTTATAAAGCAAAGCGCCAGTCAAAACAATACTCACAATTGTTATAATATAAGAGCCAATTCCTAAAATGAATTCAATCGATTAGACTAAAATAACCAATAACTGAAGACATTAGCTAAAATATCGTCCTTTAACTTGCCCTAACAAGAATTTAAAAACACCTACATAACGCTGGTGCACAAAAATTATAAATCCGCCTGCACACTAAAATATCCGTTTAATCCATTTCAGGAATCTGCCTTAGAAGGTTTGTTGCCAGTTGTCACAGCACATCAATTAACTCCCTACAGAGACAAGCACATTGTAACAACAAAAAATCTTCACTAATCATTTCATTTAGATGATAATAGCTAAATTAGCTAAGTAAAGATAATTAGGATGACTATTCAATTATAATCCAATAATAACCAGTTATTGCAGTTAGCAAGAGAAATACAACGGGAAATGTTTTTGAGGCTAAAGTTGTACAAAAGTTTTTACCTTGTGGTTTAACGTCCCTGGTTCAAAATACTGTATCTAACACTTTACCACTTTTTCATAAAAAATAACACGTTTACTTTGATAACTTAAAAAATGTTTTTCTATTAACATTATACAACTTGCATTAGCTAAATTCTGTCTAATATTTAAACCCTTCAGTCACAACGTTAACAAAAAACAGTAGAAGCATTAATTAGAAACCTATACGTGAAAGTCTACTTAACATATTACACATCTATACAGTAAAGATAATTGGGTTAACGCAGAACAAAACCAGATGCATAAGAGCCACAAAGAAGGGGGTAACCGACTTTTAACATACTTTCAGGGCACTAATGAGGCTATCGGATGGCGATAAGAGTTGGATTCGGAATGTCCATTTGTCCAAAAACAGCATCTATGCTTACCATCCCTTACGCATCTACAGATATAACACTAAGAGTACATAATCAGGAAGTATATGACACTTTTCCTATTCTGCCTAATTGGATATTCGATAGCATCATCTAAGGCTCGATTCACACTCACAGCCTATATCCGTTCGGCCGGCAAAATTACAAGATTATGTCACTAATAATGTTACAAGATGTGGCGTGATTATTTCGTAACTTTGCGGGCCGAACGGACATACGGCTGTAAGTATATGAATCGAGCGTACCTAAGGGGAAGGGGTTGACAACACTAGAGTTCTTCTAGGTTACTCTACAATGCAATCAAGGGGGGTCCCTCGCCAAATTTAAAACAAGAAGGGTTACTGAGAAGACACCGAGATCGAACAATTGTTTCTGCCTAAGCATCGGTCTGTGGAGGAACCGCAATACAGAATAGTGTCATACTCTTCCCCATTATGTATACTCTTGACAACAGTTATTTTATCTTAATAGTATCTATTTCATCTTCTTGTACAAGCAATCAGACAAACAATCACAGCCACTAGACTAGTGCAAATGAGCAGTCCCAAAATGACAGAGAACAGAACTGAGGACATGCAGAAACTATGAGAGTCAGCGTAGACAGCCCGGGAGGAGTCTAATCTTTCTAAGCCAGATAATCCCACTAATCCAGTGCCCCGGGGATCGTCCGAGTTCAGCTCCAGACTGTCGATCGAGGCCAAAACATCCACCGTCTGGGAATCCGATCCTAGATAGAGACTTCGACGCCCTCGGGTTGGGTCAGTGCAGGTGGGCAGTGGGCACGTGGCGCCGGGCTCCTACAAAATAGATTTATTAGTAAATTCCTATAAATTAGATAGAGACTTCGACGCCCTCGGGTTGGGTCAGTGCAGGTGGGCAGTGGGCACGTGGCGCCGGGCTCCTACAAAATAGATTTATTATTAAATTCCTAGAAATTTTTTATCAATCAGTAAGAATTTTGAAGTTAATTGTGTTATCCAGTGTATATTTTGAAAGTGCCCAAAGCTATTAATCAATTGGATGTTTCATTCCACCAGTAGTGATCATTTAGCACAAATTCCAGCCATTAGGCCAACTTGTACAACTGCAAAGGGAAGGAGTGAGAGTGAGCCCACCTTAATACTGATGGAGATTTGACACTGGAAGAATAGCTGGGGTCGGTCGGCGTATTTGAAGACGTGGGTCTCCTGGCCCGCCATCAGGTCAGTCAGGTACTCCAGGTTGCGCAGCAGGTAGCGGTCCAGGGCACAGCCGTTCTCGTCCAACAGGTCCACGCGGTCGCCCTACAACAATATAGTCTACACTACAGATAGTCTACAGTCTCATCATTGTCTACACTCATATCAGCACATACAGTCGCAGACTCTTAGAAATTAGGATAATGGAACCCGCTCTGCAGAATGTAGTCTACATTGTGGTCTACAATCATAGTCTACATGTCAGAATATTCTATCTTGACTCGTTCTAAAAATAGTCTACAATCAGAGTCTGCAGTACAGTCTACATACAGTACAGTACATTCAGGATGGTCTGCAAAAGTCCCTTCAAAAATACAGTCTACACTATAGTCTACAGTCTCAGCAGTAGCAAAACATAGTGTACAGCAGAAACACAAGTATGGGAGTGACCTGTCCGTCATCCACGAAGCAGGAATGCACCACCATACAGAAAGTGTCGACCGTCTCTGTGTCGCAGGTCCACTTGTGGTAGACGTTCTGACCAACTATCGCATATCTACAAATACATACATCCAGATATAGAACGACACACTACACTAACTGGTACGGAAGGTGTTCAATTTTCACCGGTTACTGAAGAGTATTCCAGGGTTAACTTAGTATATTGACTCCAATTACAACAGTGACATTGTGTGCTACAAACTTTGACAGCTGGGGCCATATTCTCAGAAGTAGGTAGTCAGTTTACCTACTGGTAAAGGAAATGATAGAATGATATTCTCAATGACAAAAACCAATTCGATAGCTACGGTTAAAATTGATATTGATATTAGGATGAAAGTCGTACCTTAACTTGTTTCGCAACTAAGGATAATTAATCGCAGCTAAGGATATCCACAGTAGCCTTGTTTTCAACTCTTGACTTTATACTTGCCTTTACCATGATAGCCTAGCTTCATTCAGGGGAACTTTGAGAATACGACCCCTGAGCTGAAGTTACCCTGGGTAAATCAAACCATCAGAATTTAAGTACGTCTAGTGACCATCCCAGTTCCCTGTGCTAACCATGCGAGCGAACTGCAACATGAGAATGTAGTGAGTGGTTACTTGATGGGTGGTCCGTTTGGTCCCCCGTCCAGGATCTCGTATCGGCAGACGGGCATGGGCACGAGCTCGGTCTGGAAGGCGGTGGTCAGCATGGACACTTCCAGCTCCTGAGAAACCGTCTTGTCCGCCTCCATGTAGAAGCACTGCACTGTATACGCACGGTCCACCTACAACACGGCACCCGTACAAGGGGGGGGAGAAGGGAAGTGGTATGCAATTAAGGGACGATTTGGGGGGAATATAAACGCTTTGGGGATGCAGGCTTCAATCTGTCGTGTAAAATTCCAGTTCCACTTCCGAGGAAAGTCACCTTCCCACCCCCACATCTTGAGTTGCTGATCTAAATGGCTAAAAAATCTTTGGTGTTTGACGTTTTTTTAGTTTACTAACAAAGAAAACGTTAGTGGTATATACTGCTAGGTCGTGACTATCAGCCAGACGTCGACACAACAACCAGTAGTTCATTTCTGGCTAACAAAGCAAGGCAAACCGGCAATAAGTACTGACCTATAAGAAACCGGTTTAATGAAAAGTTATGATGGAAACAGCGTGGTAACGTCTACCCACCTTGGTGATAAACTGTGGATGAAAACTGATGATAACCGTGACGGACACAAAGACGCCTCTGGGTTCCAAGGAGCGAGCCCGCCGCACGTTGCAGGTGTCAAAGGGCAGCGTAATACCGGCCACTCTTTCTCCAGTCTCGTCATTCCGGCACGCCGTGTCACTGTACAGTCCCTTCACGAAAACGTGACCCTCGAACGGATTTCGAGTGCTGAAATTGATGGTTATAGAGGAGGAGCCACAGAGAATCTCCGGCTCTCCCTCCACCCCGTTGTCCACGGGAATGGCCAAGCCCAAGCCAAACACACACAACAGACAAATTGTCAACATGATCATGATGTCAATAGACAATCAAAATGATATGGGGAAGCCACAAACTTTTAAAACCAATGCTAGCGCACTGATAGTGTAATTAACTGGGTGCAATAATTAAAAGTTCAAATGGTGCGTTTTTCTGCAGTCTCGGGCTTTTTGTTTGACTAGAAAACAGCGCATTTTTGGCCCAAAAAATGTTGCAAGGTTAGGAAAATCATCATCTATCCTTAATCTACTGACAGACAAAATATTAAACTGACCTTGTCGCAAAATTTAGGAGAAACTTTGCAAAAACAATTTCGACAAAAAGCTTATATACATAGTTTAACAAAAGTTACAATTTTAGTAACACTGTCAAAAGTGTAATAGATAGTCAGTCTAGTTGGGTTAATGTCATTAGGTTAATTGTAAATAAGTTTTCGGAAATTTTTCAAAACACATTTATTACTTTTAAAAACATTGAGGGTCACTCCTAAAATTTGAATTAAAATTTTTTTTATTATGAGTTGCGTTTAACTACAATCATACTGCGTGATGTAGTATTAATTAAATGTATTCTTACTAAAGTCTGACCAGAAATTGCTGAATATTGAAACAAAACAGCTGGCGTATACTTAACTTTCGTCCGTTCAGCCGTATGCCCGTTTGCCCTTCAGCCGTATGTCCGCTCAGCCGAACCAAACTTCACAATTTCACTTTGTCTGTAATCTGTATGTCCGCCAAAGTTAAATTCAGTTCAACTCTGCCCGACATTTCTGGGCATACGGACAGACGGACATACGGCTCAAAAGTACAGGTATGACACCGAGATCGAATAGCACCTTTTGTCCGTATGTCCGTATGTCCAAATGTCCGTTTGCCCTAAAAAGTATAAATTGAAGAAACGAACGAAACGTGCTTTGTCCGTATGCCCTATGTCCGTTTGTCCGTATTGAAGTATGAATCGACCCTTAAGGTCCAACATAAATTTGCATGTTTAATGCCCGCTTCCTACTGCAGGTTTATGGTTCAAGGCTTAAGGTTTAGGGTCCATTCATACTTCTATACAATCATTGGGACATACGGGCAAACGGACGAACGGACATCCGGACAAAATTAACGGCAGAACGTCCGTCTGATTCATACTTTCGTCCGTTTAGCCGTATGCCCGTTTGCCCTTCAGCCGTATAGAAATGTGAAGCCCTCCCTTGTGAACTTGAAAAATTTTTGGTAATGGATTGGTCTGAAAACTTTTTTCTATGGGTGATTTAGGTCCCAAATTGCGGATCCGACAAGCGTTTTAGTTTGTGCCCGTCTGGACTTCCGTACTGCCTCACCTAGGGGGTTAAAATGGGCAAATTTTTCAACAATGCGGATTCTTTGTTTTCTGGGGTAATTTTACCTCCTGAAAACGAATTTGAGCTCCATTATTGTGTGTACGGCTCGCAAAAACCTGTGCGACCGCCTCCCCTCCAGAGACCCAAGGGGTCCAATTTTCTAATTCGAGATTTTGACGTCCCCAGGGGTAATTTGGGCATTTTGGGCATTTCGAAAATACATTTTTAAATTTTTTTTTTAAATTTTAAAAAAATTTAAAATTTTAAAAAATTTGACTTTTTTCAGATTTTTTTTGGAACGCTAATATTTGCTTTCCGGAATGCCGAAATAATCCTAAAACATCAAAATCACGCAATTTATTTTTTTTTATTTATTTATTTTAAATTTTTATTTTTCCTAAAATTTTTTGATTTGTACCAATTTGAAGATTTTAAAACTTTTTTAAGACAGTACAACCACACAATTACAATTCCAGAAAAAAATCTGAAAAAAAGTCAAATTTTTTAAAATTTTAAATTTTTTTAAAGTTTAAAAAAAAAATTAAAAATGTATTTTCGAAATGCCCAAAATGCCCAAATTACCCCTGGGGTAGGGATGGAAGTCTCGGTCTTGGTCTCGGTCTCGGTCAAAACCCGAGACTAGCCCAGTCTCGGTCTCGGTCTCGGTCTCGGTCTCGGTCTCGGTAGTCGAAAAGTCTCGGTTTGTACCCGGTCTCGGTTTTTCAAGTCTGTGAAAAATTTTCCTGTGGTCCCCCCTTTGGTTTATATTTATAGCAGGAAAATTTTTTCGGAAGTTTTCATTTCACCAAAATTCCAGACTTAAAACAGTCAGATTCTCTGTCATTTTTTTTCGAAAACAACCTTACCGTGGTTGTTTAGTTTATCAGTAAACACAGTACACAAACAAAAATCTATGTTTGTGATTAGGTTTGTTACTTCATACTATCTTTCGAGTCTGTCTGATTGATTTTATTCTTTAGTATTCGTGTTTGGCTGGTTAACTTTTTTATGCCAATTGGTGGCTTCACATAGTTAACCGTAAACTCCAATTAAAATGAGTTCAACAAAAATCTGTGAAAGTATAACGCACTACTTAAAACCATGCGGTGACACATGTAGTTCGGGAGATCAGATGAAATGGGAAGACTAGTTTCAACTAAAATTTAGTCCCAGGGGATTGAGTGGGCCCCACTCAAAGAGGGGTCACGCCGGAAGTAAAGAATGAAAGTGCGTCACGGCAGGGGCGGTTCCAGAATTTCGAAAAGGGGGGGTGCAGCTTCGAAATTTTTTTACTTCTACCTGCGATTTTGCATTGCTAAGGTTACGGTATCAGTTTGAGTATATACACCGTTGCTTTAATAGTAGTGGCGTACTGGCGTATATACCCAGGAACGCAGGTGCAGGTCTAATTTCAAGCCAAAAAACCTTTCTATCTTGGATTTATTTTAGCAGATGATTGGTTATTCAGAATATTCAAAAACACATGGTCCCACACAAAAAGAAGAAAGAACCAGGAATTAGGGATGGAAGTCTCGGTCTCGGTCTCGGTCTCGGTCAAAACCCGAGACTAGCCCAGTCTCGGTCTCGGTCTCGGTCTCGGTCTCGGTCTCGGTAGTCCAAAAGTCTCGGTTTGTACCCGGTCTCGGTTTTTCAATTCTGTGGAAAATTTTCCTGTGGTCCCCCCTTTGGTTTATATTTTTGGCAGAAAAATTTTGTTTGTATTTCATCAAAATTTCACACCAAACAGTGAGATTCTGACAATTTTTTCCGAAAAAAAACTTTATCGTGGTGTGGTTGTTTAGTTTATCAGTATTCAGTAAACAGAGTATACACATTAAAATGTATGTTTGTGATTAGGTTTGTTAATTCATACCATCTTTCCAGTCCGTATGTGTTTTAATTCTTTGTAATGTTTTGCTGGTCAACTTTCTTATGCCAATTGGTGGCTTCACATAGTTACAGTAACTGTAAATTCCAATTATATAGTATGGGTGTAGCAAAAATCAAAAACAAAAATCTGTGAAAGTATATACAACCCAACGCACTACTCAGAACCATGTCGTGACACATGTATATAGTTCAGGAGATAAGGGAAGACTCTACTCCCAACCAGGGTTTTTTTTTTGTGCAAAACCCTGTGCAAATGCACACTTTTTTAAAATTTTGCACACAAAAATTAAAATTTTGCACAATAATGCACAGTGCCCGATGGGTCTGGGATATGGTCAAAATGCACTGTTTTTAATGCGAAATCGAAAAAAATTCTGGGGGCTGCCGCCCCCAGACCCCTGCATTTAATGGCATACCTGGCGGTATCATCAACGGCATCAGGTTTTTATACTGCTTTTTGGCAAATGGCGCATGATTTGCGTAATTGCTGTTCAAATTGCGAGAGGTTTATTTTTCTAAAACACGTGTTACACGTTGTCAAAAACCATAACTCTCTAGCTCCCAAGACCTCTACAAACTACGGCATCTACGTTTCTAAACTAAACTGTCTAAATTGTTCCACCCAACCTGAAAAATTCCTAGATCTGGTCTGATATGATTTTATGTATATATAACGTAACAAGGGCATACATATATACCAAGGGGGGATGCTGAAAGTTTCCACCCCAGAAATTTTTTTCCAGTAAAATTTTACACAATGGTCCCCCCTTTGAATTTTACGGCCCGGCCAAAAAATTTCCGTTTCGTCTTTTATTGAACAAATTTTGCCCGAAAAATAAAAAATTTCTGCATTTTCAGGGGACTGCCGCCCCAGATCCCAGCAATGACCCAGAACAATTCCTAAACAATTGCTGATGAAATGTTTTTCAATGCAAAAATTATTTCAAAATCCTATAAAAGCTCTGGCTTCTTGGGACTAAAGCCCCTAGGCCCCGCAATCACCCAGATTCGCCAACAAAGTTTTGCTTAAAGTTGCTTTTTTAATGAAAATTTTATTTCAAAATTCCACAAAAGCTGTGGCTTTTGGGGCTGCCGCCTCCAGACCCCCGCCAATTATGGCATACACATTTTTGCAAGAGTCAAGGAAGGTGGGTCGGCTTCCACTCGCTCAAAAAATTTCTTGGATCTGCATCTGACAGCCACTGTGCTAATGCCAGTAATTTCCAATATTTAGAATTTCAGCACATCAACATAAACATAGCAGCAACCAGCAAGGGCGTCCCCAAGTATCTGAGTGATTTTTTACACAAGGGTCCCCCCATTGCTGTTTATGGTATTTTACGGAAAAATTTTCTGATACGTCTCCAATTGACTAAACTTGGCTTGAAAATAAAAAATTTTCTACCCCTAAAATAAAAAAATGGCTAAAAATAAAAATGGTTTGGCTAAAAATAAAAAATTTAGCTAGCGCCCCCAGACCCCTTCGACTCTGTGGCTTACTATTCCTTGTTATTATCTAACATCGAAGCCAATGCATGTATACACAAGTACATTATCCTGCATTTGTATGTCTACACGAGTATATATATTATGCTACATTTACTTGTGTTATGTACACTGTCTGATGTAACGTTACTTACTAGATATATATCTTTTGTTTTAATTTTTCTGTCGGAAAAAATTTCTGATTAGTCTCCAGTTGACCAAATTGGGTCTGAAAATTGGAAAAATCGCCAATAATTTTATGGGGGCTGCCGCTCCCAGACCCCTGCAACTTTATGGTTTAGTAACCTTGCGTTTGTAAGGCGTTTTACACAAGGGTCCCCCCATTGCTGTTTATGGTATTTTACGTTACTTACTAGATATATATCTTTTGTTTTAATTTTTCTGTCGGAAAAAATTTCTGATTAGTCTCCAGTTGACCAAATTGGGTCTGAAAATTGGAAAAATCGCCAATAATTTTATGGGGGCTGCCGCTCGACCCCTGCAACTTTATGGTTTAGTAACCTTGCGTTTGTAAGCCCTTTTTTACACAAGGGTCCCCCCATTGCTGTTTATGGTATTTTACGGAAAAATTTTCTGATACGTCTCCAATTGACTAAACTTGGCTTGATGGCTTGATGGCCGCCGCTCCCAGACCCCTGCAACTTTATGGTTTCGTAACCTTGCGTTTGTAAGGCGTTTTATGAGTGTTAAAATTGCTAAAAAGTGCCTTTTCACCCATTACAAAAGATCGAAAAGTCATTCCCCTCCCGAACTTTCTTTCTGGGTAGGCCACTGATACGTACGTAGCTCTAGAGGTATAAAAATGCGTATATTTGCTTCTATATAGGCGAAGAATACGCATTTACAGTTTGCACAGAAAAATAAAATTTTGCACACTAAAATTAAAATTTTGCACAATTATGCACACAATTTTTTTTGAAAAAAAAACCCTGCTCCCAACTAAAATTTAGTCCCAGGGGATTGAGGGGGCCCCACTCAAAGGCAATGAAAGAGCGTCACCGCACGCAAATCTAATTAATTTTTAACCCCAAGACATTGGTAATTCCAATAATATCGGAGCGATTTTTAACTTAATTCGAACCAAACAGTGTTAAAAATTGCTATTTTTTGGCGAGAACAAGGACAAATTGCGTCTAATTTGAGACAGAAAATTTCACAATATTCAAGAATACATGGTCAGACATAATAGAGGCAAAGAACCAAAAATGTAACCAAAATTGTCGTTATCTTGCCGTTAGTTATATATACATAAAGTGTCTGACTATGGTCTTAATTTTACCTAAAAACTTGTAAAAAGTCATCACATGAATAGGTAAAAAAATGGCAAAAAATGACCCAAAGTCTCGGTTTTGGCGGTCTCGGAATTTGGTCTCGGTCTCGGTAGTCTCGGTTTCGTGGTCTCGGTCTCGGTCTCGGAAAAAAAACCGAGACTTTCATCCCTACCAGGAATGTAACTAAAATTGTCGTGATGTAGCTGTTAGTTATATAATAAGGTGACTGACCATGGTCTTGCAAGTTTACGTAAAAACTTGTAAAAATTCATCAAATCAATAGGTAAAAAAATGGCAAAAAAATGACCCAAAGTCTCGGTTTTGGTGGTCTCGGAATTTGGTCTCGGTCTCGGTAGTCTCGGTTTCGTGGTCTCGGTCTCGGTCTCGGAAAAAAAACCGAGACTTCCATCCCTACCCTGGGGACGTCAAAATCTCGAATTGGAAAATTGGACCCCTTGGGTCTTTGGAGGGGAGGCGGTCGCACAGGTTTTTGCGAGCCGTACACACAATAATGGAGCTCAAATTCGTTTTCAGGAGGTAAAATTACCCCAGAAAACAAAGAATCCGCATTGTTGAAAAATTTGCCCATTTTAACCCCCTAGGTGAGGCAGTACGGAAGTCCAGACGGGCACAAACTAAAACGCTTGTCGGATCCGCAATTTGGGACCTAAATCACCCATAGAAAAAAGTTTTCAGACCAATCCATTACCAAAAATATTTCAAGTTCACAAGGGGGGACCCTTGATGTTTCAAATAATCAACAAAAGCATCCAGAAAAACGAATACAATAGGTTGTACCCGGCCTTGCAGGGGTCGGCAACCCCACAAGCCAAAAGTTGAGGCTGAGTAGCCCCAACAGGGCACAGATTGGCCGAAAACTGCATTTTGAGCAAAATTTTGGTGATTTGGCACTAGGGTCCATTTTCAGACCGGGGTCCAAAATGTGGGGGGGGGGGTACCCCCCCAAGATTTGGACCGGGGTCCAATTTGTGGGGGGGTACCCCCCCACGTTTTGACCACTAGGGTCTGATTTGTGGGGGGGGGGTACCCCCCCCACGTTTTGGACCGGGGTCGGGTTTGTGGGGGGGGTACCCCTGCCACGTTAATCAACAAAAGCATCCAGAAAAACGAATACAATAGGTTGTACCCGGCCTTGCAGGGGTCGGCAACCCCACAAGCCAAAAGTTGAGGCTGAGTAGCCCCAACAGGGCACAGATTGGCCGAAAACTGCATTTTGAGCAAAATTTTGGTGATTTGGCACTAGGGTCCATTTTCAGACCGGGGTCCAAAATGTGGGGGGGGGTACCCCCCCCCAAGATTTGGACCGGGGTCCAATTTGTGGGGGGGGGTACCCCCCCAAGATTTGGACCGGGGTCCAATTTGTGGGGGGGGGTACCCCCCCAAGATTTGGACCGGGGTCCAATTTGTGGGGGGTACCCCCCCACGTTTTGACCACTAGGGTCTGATTTGTGGGGGGGGTACCCCCCCCACGTTTTGGACCGGGGTCCAGTTTGTGGGGGTGGTACTATGGTCCAATTCGTGGCCTGTTTTTGGAGTTAATGGTCGCAAGTTGTAACTCCGACCCCTGCCAGGAATTGGCCCAGTGTCATACTCTTCTTATTATGCACTCTTGGCAGTAGGTATGCACACTTCGCAGATCATCTCAACCCAAACCGACTTGGTATGAAAGAGCTTCCATTGAGACTACCTTTAACACTAAAGATGCGTTAAGCTGTCCTTACTGATAAAATCGTCTGACTAAAGCCAGTGTGAGTAGTAAGATTACGGCCCAAACAGTCCTTTGTTTAGCAGCTGCGAATTTCATAGGGCTCTAACTTCAAATCAGAATCTACAATCAACCAGTTTAGTTGACTACGCAATTATTGCTACAAAATAAGACAAAACAACACCAGTTGTACAGTTTTTATTTACGAGTCATCAGCGCCAATAACGAAAACATAACAGACCTGCTCTATTAAACTTTATTACAGTAAATACACAAATTCTCAACATAAATTAACATAAACAGTAACTTTTAGCATAAATTCTAAAATAGGCAAGCTATAATATCACACATCAAACGTTGCCAAATGTACACAAAGCATTTGTCATCAATGCACTTATAAATTCAGTTGAAGTCGAAGTAAACAGATTCACTTACGCACATTAAAACGGACTATGAAGCGTAAGAGGTCGATTCCTACTTACAGCCGTATTTCCGTTCAATCCGCAAAATTACAAAAAAATCACAGACACTAAATCTGGAGAGTCTGAGATAGTGGCGTGGTTACTTTGTAATTTTTTGGCTATGTTTTGGAACTGTAGCTAGTTAGTGGTTACGCTGCATACTCGTATCACCCGTACAAAGCGTCTTTACTTTGGCTTGAAGGCGCCCATGACAAATCTCAGAGGGGATCTACTAGTTAGTTGATTCCGTTTTCACAATGCCCGCACCCAAAATTTCTAGTCCCTAGATGAGTTCATTTGATTGAAAATTTCGATATTTTTCGACTTTTAGCACAGAAATATTCTAAATCCGCCTCTGGCAAGCACATTACATTTACAACAACAGGGTATACAGAACTGTATTAGAGCTTACATCTATAAAGCTCAAATATAAAATACATACTTTGCACTTTATCCAAAACAGAATTTAGCTAATTCGATTCAAATCAATCCCGTTAACAGCTCTGCATTAGATTAACATAACACAATGAAACTACTTTACTTCAAGATTAAAAATATTAAGATTTAAAAATTAAAAAAAGATAAAAATATTAAGCAGCAAGCTACCGAACAGCAGTGTGCTACTATTATAAACATGACGTGTTGTCTTATTAATCACTAATCAAACTAAATTAAATTTAATCCTAGAAATTCCAATTTGAATAAAGTCACTCCAGAATTCAGGGGTTTTTTTTTCGTTTTCGAAAGTGTGCAAAATCTGTGCAAAATACTTTTTGACTGTGCATTTTACTTTTGTAGTGTGCAAATTTTTGTAGCCGAATTTGAGCCCACTAAGCCTGACATAAGGGTAAAAAATTCCTTCGGCACAAAGTCATCATTGCGCAATTGCAAGATTTGACAAAGCCTTTTACATGTCTCTTCATTAGCACTGTGGTTGTGCAGTGGCGTACCCAGAAAAAAATTTTGGGGGGCAATGAGTGCCATTTTTTGTAATGGATTAAAATGCACTTTGTAGCAATTTCAACACTCACAAAACGCCTTATATACAACCGCAAGATCACTAAACCACGAAGTTGCAGGGGTCTGGGGGCGGCAGCCCCCAGGAAAAAAATGCGGAAAATTTTTGATTTTTAGGCCAATTTCGGTCAATTGGGGACGCATAAGAAAAATTTTTACCAGCCGGACCATAAAAACCAAAGGGGGGCCCTTGTGTAAAATTTCAGTCGGGAGAAATTTCTGGGGGGGGGGGTGCACCCCCTCCAATGGGACCGCTCCTGGTATATGCATAACATAGACACTAGACAGCTGCAGGGTCAGGGGTTGACGCAGGTCGTGAGTACCCGCTGGTTGTTGGTACCCAGGGGTTCGCCTTGGCTTGTGTCGGAAAATTTGAGCCGTAGGTCAACCCGCGGGTATTCACTTCAGGTTGCGCTGCGCGGGTCGCTAAATTTTATTCCGACCGGTGAAACGTGGAAAAATTATATACTACATCAGAAACAGACTCCAATTTTACAGAAATTCGAGTACTGCGTAGCAGTGCCATTATAAGCAATGTGAACTATGTACAGATGTGCACTGAGCAATTTATACATGGGCATCAGCTAAAAACAATCATCAGGTAGGTAGGTTAAATATGTAGAATGGTGGGTCAAAATGGGTCGCAGGTCGGCGTTTACGGCGCGAGTCGGGTCGCGGGTTACCCACGATTGTTGAGCTGCGGGTTGGTTTGGGTCGCACCTCGTAAAGTTTGACCAGAGTGCACCCCTGTGCAGAGAATAACTCAGAAATTTTTTGAAATTTCACTGTAAATTGGCTAATAGGAGCCGTGCCAAAAACTTTTGGAACACAGAACCAAAGAGGTGAGACTTCGTGGGCAGAGGACGCCGGACCCTCATTTCTTCTGGATTGAAAGGTTGTGCAAAGTTTGTGCAAAATAATTTTGGACTGTGCAAAATACTTTTCAATTGTGCAAATGCACAGTATTTTGCACAAAAAAAAAACCCTGCTCCAGATTATCACAAGAGGTAGTAAATTTCGCGTATATAACTCACTCTTTGCAAGTTTTAATTGCCTGTTTTGATAGCAAAAATTTCACTGAAGGTTGCGGGATTGAAATTTTCTAAAAAATCAGTATTCAAAAAATCTGCTAGGCTTTAAAATCCAACTGTCAAATTAACATTGTAAACAATATTGCCACTATTAAAACGCTGCTAAAAACTCAATAAACTGAATGGCTCGGCCGAAATCACAAAAAAACCACTCCTCTGGCTTTCCGATTAGCCGTGGTAACATTTAAAAACGAATAGAAATACAAATCCAAAAAAAAATTCGGCATGAAACAAAGGCAAAAGAGGTATATCTCAGTAGAACACAAACCATGGAATTACATTATTTACATTTTCACAAAACAGCACAGCATAATATACAGTATTAACAAATATTATAGATTCGATTGTAATTTAGTGATGTCAATCGAATCTCGGATCGGTACCGTTTCGGTGCCGATTTGGTTTGGGTTGCCAAAAATCCAACTTCTCCAATTTGTGAAATCGATAACCATTCTCAGCTCTTGTGCTCAAACCCGACATGTTAATTGCTGAAGTCACATTTTCAGCTTCAACCCAATTTAAGCTCAGACAGAATCCACATCTTAAATTATACTTTAAACCTTTTAAAGCCAATTTTTAGACAATAGTTGTGAGCAAAGCGTGATAAAATGATAAATCGATCGTTGGAAATAGCTGTTAAACCCGATCTTAAGCCGGGGAAAGTAGCAATCTGATCCAAATATCCGATGCACATCACACAAGTTTCACAAAACAAACAATTGAAATAAAAAGGATAAAAAATAAGTTTGTAAAAATGCAAAGTAGGATTGTAGAACTTGCTAGGTGTAACTATTACGGAACAGCCAAAGTTGAACACAAAGATAATTCACTAAAAAACAGAAACTACACAACACTAATGAAGTATTCACTAGAAAAATAATACATTACTACTACACACATTTAAAAATTCGGAACAACTTTTCTTAGATTTCATTGTAAAAAATATTTGATGCAAAATTCCTCAAAATCGTAGTTGCTAATATTTTCTGAACAAAAGCTGGTGAACGTAGACATCGAACAGACAGCGTACGTTTCAAATCTACTGGACGGAAGTTCTTATGATTTTTTCTCTAATGTTGGTCCAGCAATAATTGCTATAGCATGGTATGGTAATGCATTAACAGAAGATGTGCGATAAGGGTTCCCCGTTCAAGTCACACGTTCTGAGACTCTTCCTATTACAGATTCAATGTCTAGCTGTAAGAATTACGTACGTGGCCACGATAGTTTTCGGTCTTTTACTCGAAATTTTAAAACGCGACTTGGACCAATTTTACACTATGCCGTCGAGTTTTGAGCCCACTATGTCGCTGGAGGTGAAAAAATACTCATCAATTAGTTATAAAGTAGAAAAGGGGTCCACACATCAGCAAAAAATGCAGGCAAGATCCATGTTTACTGTCTTGTCGAGAAATCCAACAAATTTTATTGCATGTAGTCCACCAGAAGTGACACAAGCACGACAACTCAATAATTATGTGATATGCGAATTTTACAAAACCAAACGGGGTAGTGGGATGTTATATACAAGTCTGGTTACAGCCGAGATGTCGCATCGCAATAAGGAGGTGTAAATGTGCAGATTGGCAAAGCAATGAAAGCAGCTCCCTGAATCTGATTTGCAATGGCAGCTGAGGCCTAGCCAGAACTCGTAGACTGAAACAAAACCAACAAACAGTTTAAGGGGTCAGTTTCTAGAACGGATCCAAGCAACTAGACAAAATGGATTTGCTTTAATAAAGTATGATAATAGATTAATCCAATTGTTTATGGCGCAAAATGCTAATAATATTCTGAGGTATATATTATTGACCAAATATTAACCCGAAAGACGTTTTGACCCCAACTTGGTTCATGTCAAAAACTGCGTCTTTTGATTGCTGAAAGCGATCAGGACAAAAACGACGATAAGGACGAAGCAAAAGGACAGAAAACGCACAGGTTGAGGACTAGGCGATCTTTTGACGAAGGTAACTTGGTTGGATTTCTTGAGCAAGAAGAGCATGGGCTCCAGGACGGAGGTCAGCGAATTGAGAAACTTTTCCCACTCCAGCCTCTGAAGTTTCACAGCAGTCAGCACCTGCAAAACAAATACGCATATATATATAGCTAGCTACAGATGTCCAGTTTCAAACTTTAATTCCGTCACTGCATATTATTATAAAAATGCCCTTTCACCAAGGGCAGCAGTGTGGGTAGAATAGGAAAGTTGGCTGATCTTATAGCGGAAAAATGCTAATAAGCTTGTCAAACACCCGGGACAAGTTTTGCAGCCGAATAGGGAAAATCAGCTTGCTAAATGGAGCGTACAAGAGTTGCGTCAGAATAGCAGTCGCCCGACACGTTAGTGCTTTCTGCACCCTATTCGCGCGAATAATTAGGAAAAACATTTTTGACGCTTACGAGCACTCAGGACTTAGGGTCAGGTGTATACATTACAAAGTATTAATACTCTACAGATACATACAGGTGTGTATATATATATATATATATATATATATATATATTTCATTTAAATTTCTCTACGCGCAATCTATTTTTGTTTTGTATATAGACATCTTTCTCGAAAATTACAAATGAGCAATGGCGTATTCCAACTTAACATTGTATTATAATTATTATATAGACATTAACTACTAATATTCAATACGAATCATAAAATGTTACAATACAACCATATAACTCTAGTTAATACAAATAACTTTAGAATTGATCTAAGCTTGAACTACATTTACATATAACAATAAAAATGAATGGCGATCGATTGATTATTATATATATATATATATATATATATATATATATTATGGATGAAAAATGATTTTCAGGACATATGTAGCTTGCCTAGTAAATAACATCAAGAACCAATGATGTACACGACACTTTTCCGGCAACAGTGCAGATAATGATAATGGCTGATTAATTCGCGCGAATAGGGTGCAGAAAGCACTAACGTGTCGGGCGATTGCTATTCTGACGCAACTCTTGTACGCTCCATTTAGCAAGCTGATTTTCCCTATTCGGCTGCAAAACTTGTCCCGGGTGTTTGACAAGCTTATTAGCATTTTTCCGCTATAAGATCAGCCAACTTTCCTATTCTACCCACACTGCTGCCCTTGGTGAAAGGGCATTTTTATAATAATCCTATTTCTTTTTCCGCTGCAGCCATTTTACTTGACGACAGGAAAGCTGACACTTAAATTGTATTTGTATGAACAATAATACATTCTGAAAAGTGTTAGTCGCGCATGTGTATGTTGCACTACATACTTATTTCTACAATGCCACTAACAGTACACAATTGGCCTGTTCGTATTTGTCATTATTTTGGTTTTACACATTAATTTTGGTCAACGTTAAATTCGTGTTCGGCAACTCAAACTAACCTTTTTCAGTTATTCAAAAAAATTGAAAATATTTTAAAATTTTGTCAAATTGACCTTTCTGGCACTTTGCTAGGGCTACCAAAGTGGACCAGTGCACACCACGCGGACCAAACAATATCAACTGACACCCCCTATCGACATCAAAATCTCAATTTCGAAAATTTGCCCCATTTTGACCCCCTTAGGACCCCCTATGGGGGGTACCCTGAGCGGGCCGTAGGAGGGCTCAGGGGGTCCTAGACGAAAAAGGACCTCGGATTTGTGGTCAGGGGCCCAAATTACCCCTAGAGACGTTCAAAATCTCATTTTCGAAAATTTGACCCCTTAGGACCCCCTAGGGGGGGATACCCTGAGGGGGCCGTAGGAGGGTTCAGTGGTGTCCTAGACGAAAACGGACCTCGGATTTGTGTTCAGCGGCCCAAATTACCCTTATGGGCATCAGAATCTCAATTTCGAAAATTTGCCACATTTTGACCCCCTCAGGGGGGGGGGGGTACCCTGAAGGGGCCATAGGGGGGTTCAGAGGGGTCCTAGACGAAAACGGACTTCGAATTCGTGTTCAGGGGACCAAATTACCCCTAGTGACATCAAAATCTAAATTTCGAAAAATTGACCCTTGAGGACCCCCTAGGTGGGGTACCCTGAGGGGGTCGTAGGGTGGTCCAGGGGGGTCCTAGGTAAAAATGGACCTCGGATTCGTGTTCAGGGGACCAAATTACCCCTAGAGACATCAAAATCTCAATTTCGAAAATTTGACCCCTGAGGACCCCCCTGGCGGGGGGGGGTACCCTGAGGGGCCGTATAGGCGGGTCCAGGGGGGTGATAGGCAAAAGCTAACCCCAGATTCGTGTTCAGGGGCCCAAATAACGCCTAGAAGCGAGATTTCAAGAAAAAATCGAAAAAAATTTTCCACCCCAAAAGTACCCTAGGTGGTCACTTTTTGATGCGACCTGAGATTTCTGCCAATTTGCCTGGGGTGCCAAAGTGAAACACCATACGCGACGCTGACCAAACAACATCAACTGACACCCCTGCACGTATTTATTGCGTCATCATAACAATACAGCACGAATAATTAACCATTTAAAGCGTTATAGATTGACAAAGTCACGAAAAACCATGCTGGCAGGGTGCCGGGGGGGGGGGGGTGCACCAGTTCTGGCTATCAGGAAAATCTGACTGCAAAACTAATAGCGCCCTGCAATGCGCAGTATATGGGTTTATATTCGCATACAAAACGACAGATCTCTATCTGTAACCGTCTTGGCTGTACTGCCCATAGGTAGCCTACCCCCTTAATACACGTGAATTACCTTCCGAGCCCCCTCCCCAGCGGTACAGTTACACGATCGACTCCAAAATAGCAGATGCACTATAGCACCACTACACTACCCTGCATGCAAGAGATGGAGGCTACCTCACTTGCGTGACTTCTCAAAAGTTGGCTAGAAATTTTTCGGACTTTGATTTTTTTCGGACCCCAAAAAAGGGGTTTCCCCCCTCCCAGCAGAGACCGAACGGGGACGAAATTAAAAAAAGTGGCCCGTTACATTAATCATGACAACCGTACAAGCGTCCGGTCAGGTAGAGCTGTTGAAAAAAAAAGAGGGAAAGTGTCAAGTTTGCAAAAGACAACTTTTCATATCTCAAGCTAGACTAAACCAATCTCTCCGAAATTTTGCAGGCATATATATAACCTTCCACTAGGCGGATACACACACCAAATTAAAAGTCATTCGCTTGCATATATTTTAAGTTATTAAAAAATTAAATTTCAAAATTCCGCATTGG
>JASANF010014720.1:0-46700 GCA_030248245.1 Trissonchulus sp. WLG1_4 | reverse complement strand
ATTATTTAGAAGGATTAGGTTTCTTATTTCATACTTTCAAGTCTGTAAGTCTGTCTGTGTGATTATTATTCTATTTTATTTTTTAGTATTAGTGTTTGGCTGATCAACTTTTTTATGCCAAATGGTGGCTTCACATAATTAACTGTAAATTCCAGTTAGTATGAGTTTAGCAAAAATCAAAAACATAAATATGTGAAAGTACAACTAAATGCACTACTCAGAACCACGCGGTGACACAAATTGTAGTTCAGATGAGAAGGACTACTCCCAACTAAAATTTAGTCCCAGGGGCTTGAGGGGCCCACTCAAAAGGGGGGTGACGCCGGAGGCAACCCCTTTGGTTTTTATTGCCCGGCCAAAAAAATTTCCGATACGTCTCCAATTGACCAAATTTGGCCGAAAAATGAAAAAATTCTTGAATTTTTGTCCTGGGGGCAGGGGTGGACGCGGGTCGAAATTTTCGACCCGCGACCCAACCCAACCCGCGGCTCGACACTCGTGGGTAACCCGCGACCCAACCCGCGCCGTAAAACCCGACCCGCGACCCACTTTGACCCACCACTCTATAGCCATAACGTACATTATACAGGGGCGTGTAGCCAGGGGTCTCAGGGCTTTAGCCCCCAGAATCTTATTATTTTTACACTTTATTAGGGAAGTGGCTTACATAACAAAATGCAAATTTGGTCATTTAAATTAAATAAACTAACTGTTGCGCGGGTCTAGGGGCGGCAGCCGTCAGAAAAAATGGATGTTTTTTGAATTTTCGGACAACTGGAATTGAATTGAATTGTAGTTGAATTTGGTCAACTGGAGACGTAATCAAATAAATTCTCCGACAGGTAAATTAAAAACAAAAGGTGTGAACTTCATATCAGACAGTACATTACACAAGTAAATACAGCATGATGTACTCTAGTAGACATGCATAGGCTTTCATGAAAGTTAATAACAAGGAATAGTAAGCCACAGAGTTTGCAGGGGTCTGGGGGCGGCAGCCCCCAGAAAAAAATTTTCAGAATTTTTTGATTTTTAGACCAAATTTTGTCAATTGGAGACGTATCAGAAATTTTTTTGGCCGGGCTATAAAAACCAAGGGGGTACCCTTGCCGACAATTTCTTCAGGTTCCAGTTTTCGCGGGTCGGAAAAATTTTTTTCGACCCGCGCAGCCTGAAGTGGGTACCCGCGGGTCGACCCACGGCTCAAATTTTCCGACCCAACCCAACCCAACCCGCGGGTACCCGCGGGTACCCGCGGGTACCCACGACCCGCGTCCACCCCTGCCTGGGGGCTGCCGCTGCCAAAAAAAATTTCCGATACGTCTCCAATTGGCCAAATTTGACCTAAAAATGAAAAAATTCTTGAATTGTTTTCCTGGGTTTGTTGTTGTTTATCTGTTTTATTTTATTTTCTGTCGGAAAAAATTTCTTTGTGAAAAATTTTTTTTCTCTGTGAAAAAATCACCATTTCTTTCTGGGCACGCCCCTGGCTTTTACTACAAATAGACTCAAATTATTGCCCTGATATGGCTGCGGCTATAACAGGATAGCGTAAAGCTGAAAAACGCTGTAAATTGAAAAGTCAAAAAATTTCTGCAGACCTCTGCCCCCCCCCCCGAAATCGAAGTCTGGGACCGCCAGTGGCGCGCAGGTCTATATAATTTTTAAGCCAAAAACCCTTTCAATCTTCAATCTTGGGTGAATTTTAACAGAACATTGGTAATTCCAATACAATCGGAGCGATTTTTATCTACGGACCATGGTCATGCAATTTTACCTAAAAACTTGTAAAAATTCAGCAAATCAATAAGTATGTAAAAAATGGCAAAAATGACCCAAAGTCTCGGTCTCCGTAGAGTCGGTTTCGTGGTCTCGGTCTCGGTCTCAGAAAAAAAAGCCGAGACTTCCATCCCGATATGACACTTTTGGCGCAATGTTGTGACTATTATCTCATTAGAGCCACAGCAGGTTGTGACGGGACTTGTGAGTAGCGAACGACCGGAGGTAAAATTTTGCCGGAGCCGGAGCCGGAGCCGGATATAAAATGCCGGAGCCGGAGCCGGAGGCAGTGTTTTTCAAAAAAATTGAATTAGTAAAAAATGTTGACAATTGTGAAAAAATTTTCAAATTTTTTCGAAACAGCATTCTTTAATTTTTCGACAGTCTCGCCCCATTTCTATACATATGTCTTTACACACTCATACCACCAGTAGTTTGCCACTGACTGGTCCCGGTTTTGGGTGATCTCACAAAAAATTTTCATCAACATTGATAAAAAGTCAAAAAGTAGGTCAAATTGATCAGTATGGCATTTTGACTGCGGTGCCAAGGGCGTAGTCAGGAGTCAGAGGGAGGGCGTTGTTCGGGGTGTTTGTCTGAACTTCCCTCTTTTAGTCGAAGCTTGCAAAATTGTCAAGAAGCGTATATACCCCCAAAAAAAGCGACAAATTTGGAAAAGATGGCACTTTGTAGAAGATGTCGTAAATGTCTTTAGCTTCCGAGGATTACCGCCCCCCCCCCCGACCCTTGTAATTTAAGCATGTATATATATCAGTCGCGTAGCCACGAAAAAAACTTTGGGGGGCAAGACTTTTCGATTTTTTGTGATGGGTAAAAATGATCTTTTTTGCTATTTCAGCACAAAAATTTGCGAAATAACAACACATGCAAACATTGTCCTAAATTTGACTGGCCGAAAACATCAGAGCTAAAAGTCAAGTTCAAATCACTAAGTCACATAGTTATAAGCCTATAGGGGTCTGGGAGCGGCAGCCCCTGGAAAAAAGTGTGAGAAACTTTTGATTTTTAGGCCGAGTTTAATCAATTGGAGACGTAAAATTACATAATAAAGGGGTAAAAACATAAAAACTAAAAAGGGGTAGTCACCGTCATTGCAACTGGCAGTAATATAAGTACTGTAACCGACTAACCGTTCGTTATCCTTGTGATTTTTTCTCAATGAACTTTTTGCCAAGGTTTGAACAATAAAAATTCGCCGGCTCCGGCACTTTTTTTGCCGGAGCCGGAGGCTCAAATCCGGCTGGAGCCGGAGCCGGAGCCTCCGGTCGATCGCTACTTGTGAGGTTGCAGCACCTCTTACACGAATCAAGCTTAGTTATGTTTGGTTTACTCCTAACGTGGATCTGACACTGTGTTATTAACCTAATAAACCTTACAACCTAAAATGCAGGTTCGCATATATTAGATTCCTGAGCGAATGGCTAATTTTTTGTTTTCTGACACATCTGGCAAGCGGCTTGCAAATAGCCTCATTTCGATGGGTTGAATTGGAATTTTGGCAGAATTTTGCGGTTTTGGTATAGTTTGTTAAATCACATTTAGTAACCCCATACATCATGCATACGTACGCACAAGAACATGTTTATACATGTGTATAACTGTCATTTTTTACTTAGGGGGCGGCTTGGTTGTTGCCAACAACATGTAACGGGGTCAAAATTTGGGGTAATTTTGGTCAAATGTAACGGGGTCCCCCCCATCCCCCGCCTCTTACCTAACAACTTGTTGGAGCCCCCCCCCCCAACCATATATGCAACACGGGGTCGAAATTTCGAGGACTCTCCGTTCAAAGTTCGGTAACTCCCCCCCCCCCCCCTTAGTCGACCAAAAATATCTTTAATTTTTTTCTAAGTTTATGCAAAAAGTGCCATTTTTACCCAGTTGCTCAGTTTTTGGGACAGTTTCTCCCCCGGACTTTTTACTGAGGGGGGCATCCCTCCTTCGTATATTTATATGCCCCCCTTCCACATTTTTGGTACTTATCCCTATGTTTTGTAATTATCGGACTGATTGATGTAGACTTTATTCTATTCACTTTCTGAACAACTCCTTTGCTTTATTGCCATTAAATAAATGTTTAAGTAGAAAGAAGAAGAAAAATTTACTTCATAGAAAAAACAAGGCGGATATACAGCCGTGAAAGCATAATCAAACAAATTTATTCAATTTAAGATATTTTAACAACAAATGTGCATTCTCATTAACACCACCAAAAATTTTCACAGACTTCGAGCTCACAACTCGATCTGGGAGACTATTCCAGGGTAAAATAACTCTCGAAAAAAAGCCATATTTAGTCAAGTCAATCCTACACTTAGGCATTCGCAAGTTAAGTGAATGTCCCCTAGTACTGGTCGAATTATGGAAGCTAAAAACATCATACGGTGTAATAATCGTGTGCACATGAATGATCTTATAAGTTAATAATCAATCGCGAAACAATCGTCTGATCGTCTAAACAACAACTCCAGTGATTTAATCCCTAATATTCTGCAACGTTCTAGTACTAAAGTAGTTTTTTTTTATTTTCAGAAAAGAAACGTCAGTTTGAGCTGAAACGCAAAAGGCACTATAACGAGGGCAAGAATATAAAATTGGCCAAACAACTTCTGCAAGAGGATTTGAAAGAGCTGCAAGAAGTTGGTGACGAAGAGGGTCTGCCGGTCCCCGCCCCTTGCGCCCCCCCGGACGTTAATATGGCCGAGAATTAAGGTGGGGTTGTGAGAGGTGTTTTCACAAAGCTGGTTTTATAAAACCATGGTTTTACGTACTTTTTCATATGATTGGCATCTAATTTCGTTATGAAATATCGCCTGATTCGTTACGAATTTCGTAGATTTTTTCCACCGTGGTTTCAACTCAGTTGAAATTTCAGCAAAACAGAGACTTGCTGCTGTAAGAAAAGTAGGGGTCGTAAGTTTAGTTTAAAATTACTGTCTTAGTTTTGAATGGAGACTGGCTTTCTAAAAAAAATCTGGCCCCCTACTTTGCTAGGACACTTGTTAGCCCAGTCACCATAATCTGTGAGGGGGCAAGGGGGGTATCACTACTGAAGTCTATAGTGAGGGGAGGGTACTTGAAATTGGAACTTGGAATTGAGTCTAACTTAGCTTGCCCTTGTACTAAATTTAAAACATCCACGCATGGGCAACGCCTACACCCAGCCTACACTGGTGTAGGCTAGACCCACGCACCCACGCAAGGGTTGGTAAGGAACCCACGCAGGTTACGAGGGTGGGTGAAGCGCAATAACTGAGTAAGTGACCCACGCAGATGATGCGAAGCGACTGACTGCAGTGGGTGATTCCGTAACTAAGACCCACGCTGCCAATGGGAACGTATATATATATTGACTGACTCCGTAAGTAAGACCCATGCTGGAAGCGGGAACGTATTGACTGACTCTGTATGTAAGACCCACGCTAGAAGCGAGATCGTATTAACTGACTCCGTATGTAAGACCCACGCTGGAAGCGGGAACGTATTGACTGACTCCGGAAGTAAGAACCACGCTGGAAGCGGGAGCGTATATATTGACGGACTCCGTTCTGACTTTTTTCCTGGGGGCTTCCGCCCCCAGACCCCTGCAACTCTGTAGCTTATATACCATTCCTTGTTATTATTTTTCGTCAAAGCCTATGCATGTCCACAACAGTACATTACGCTGCATTTACTAAAGTCTGACCAAAAAATGCTGGACCCTGAAGGCGTAGTTTTATTTTGACTGAACCGTAAGAGCTAACCCCATGAACCCATACATATATCAATCGAAAGCTCTTGGCGAGATGAATGCGTTCCCGTAGTTAGTTCCGGTCTATCTCCGGTCACCGGAAAAAATACCGGAAAAAATCGAGTTTGAGCAAACCGTTATAGCTACTACCACATGTTTGGTATCAATCGAAAGCTCTTGATGATACTTAAGCTAAAAAATCTGTTTTCAGCTATTCGTTGTATATAGAATGCTAAATCCAATAACAGTTCGAGAACACCTAACAAAAATGTTTTACTGAAAATTTCATGCTTGTATGTCTAATGTCCGGTCAGTTATGGGCGATTTCCGGTTTTTTCCCAACCGGATATAAACTTGTTCCAGAGTCCGGCTTTACGCAGTATGGTCATGTAGGGTATCATTCGAAAGGTCTCAGCGAGTAGATGTTGAATATGCTAAAAATTCCGGTCTATTTCCGGTCACCGGATGTAAAATCGGCAAAAACCGGTTTTGTCACTTAGGCACATCCGGTGACCGGAATTTTTGTAATATGCATTAATATCATTGTTCTAATCCTACACTGAAAGTTTCATGCCTCTACCTCTTGAAAAACATTCAAAAACGAAAATGGGGTACAATAGGATGAAACTTTCAGTGTAGGATTAGAACAATGATATAATGCATATTACAAAAATTCCGGTCACCGGATGTGCCTAAGTGACAAAACCGGTTTTTGCCGATTTTACATCCGGTGACCGGAAATAGACCGGAATTTTTAGCATATTCAACATCTACTCGCTGAGACCTTTCGAATGATACCCTACATGACCATACTGCGTAAAGCCGGACTCTGGAACAAGTTTATATCCGGTTGGGAAAAAACCGGAAATCGCCCATAACTGACCGGACATTAGACATACAAGCATGAAATTTTCAGTAAAACATTTTTGTTATTTGTTCTCGAACTGTTATTGGATTTAGCATTCTATCTGCGACGAAAAGCTGAAAACAGATTTTTTAGCTAAAGGATCCGGTGACCGAATATAGACCGGATATGACACCGGAAATGACCTTAGCTCATCAAGAGCTTTCGATTGATACCAAACATGTGGTAGTAGCTATTACGGTTTGCTCAAACTCGATTTTTTCCGGTGACCGGAGATAGACCGGAACTAACTACGGGAACGCATTCATCTCGCCAAGAGCTTTCGATTGATATATGGGTTCATGGGGTTAGCTCTTACGGTTCAGTCAAAATAAAACTACGCCTTCAGGGTCCAGCATTTTTTGGTCAGACTTTAGTGTATGAGACGTCCCATCTTTTGTTTGCAGTTTCCTGTCGGAAAACATTTCTGATACGTCTCCAGTTGGCTTAATTCAGTCTACGATCTGAAAAAGTTCCAATTTTTTTCTGGGGTCTGCCGTCCGCAGACCGCTGCAACCAGTGGCTCAGTGATCTTGCGCTTACAAAGCATTTTGTTATGAAAACCTTTCACAAAAAAGGGTAATAATCTTTGGTTCTGGCCAGGGTTTTTTAGGCCATAGCTAAGGCCATGGCCTACATTTTTTCAGATTGGCCTAAATTTTTTTAGCGGTTGAGGCCAGCTGGCCTAAACTTTTTCAGCTGCAGATGGAGAAAATTTTCTGATACATCTCCAATTGACCAAATTTGACCTGAAAATAAAAACATTCCCCAATTTATTTTTTGAGGGCTGTCGCCCCCCTGACCCCTGCTACTCTGTATCAGGGTTGGCAAGTCTCGGGTTTGCAACCGAGACCGAGACCGAGACCGAGACCAGGCAACCGAGACCACCGAAACGAGACCTACGAGACCGAGACCAGCTCTTGGGGGACCTTTTTTTCAAGTTTCAATTTTAAAAATTTGAGATACTTTGAATTGCGAAAAAGTGATAATTACGTTAGAAAAAAGTGACCATTAGGTTAGGTTGTATGAGTGTATGAATTGCGAACTTGCGAGAAACTTGACAATGTAACGACCGGATGCATGAGAGTAGGTGATTGACGGTGGCAATACATAGGATTATTTTTCCCGTATTCTGTCAACTTTTGGTTATTTTTAAAAGTTCGCACACTTCTTCTAATGCCACAGGGCGTTTTATAGTGCATTGCATACATCACTTTGGCAGTCTGACTCGACTGCCAGCGTAGAATCGTTGTGCTGGTACAGTGGTGCTACTATCAGACTATTATGATAGGTGCATCATCACGGACCAGAAATGCCTCTCCCGCTGACACATTTATGTGCGGGGAAGGTTTGATGCCCCAACCACTCCATAGCCCCAAGAACATTGGATTGTGCCTAGGTTTTTTCAGATACTTAATGTTTTGACATGCGTTTAAAGGTTGGGGCTCAAGATGGGGCTCAAGAAATTCAATTAAACTGTCACCCAATTCGCGCTTAGTAATGTTGCAGAAGAAAAGCCCGCAAATTTTTAATTACAAAACAGCTACGAAGCACTATTTGGTAAATGATGGGCACTATTTTTACTGTTTAACATGTATACATGCTTGAGAGGTTCCACATACAAATGCAACATCGCTAAGTCAGATATCTCATTCTAGGTCAAACTTTAATTAAAAAATCTAGCTTGATATACAAAGTTTGAACTAAAAGTTAACCAAAGGTCGCCAGTGAACTGACATTCTTTTGCAGCAGACAGTTTTGACCATTTCATGCTTGGCATTCTAGTTGGAAACTTAAATTGTAAAAAAAGTCTTAGTGATTATGAAAAATTTTGAAAACTTCAAGTTTCATTTGAAATACCGAGACCACCCTATGGCAGGTCTCGGTTTTCCTACCGAGACCGAGACCGAGACCGAGACCAGCCTAGTCTCGGGTTTTTTACGAGACCGAGACCGAGACTGCCAACCCTGCTCTGTATATTTAGTATATGTATACCCTGTAACTCAGTATATTTATATTATGCTACATTTACTTGTGTAATAGACAGTCTGATGTGACTTTCCCATCTTTTGTTTCAATTTTTGTCCGAAACAAGCACTTTTGTTGACGAGCTTAAAATTATTTGTCACATGAGGACTAGTAGTATTATTTTACCGTTCCGTTCTAAAGGTTCGGCCAGGAAGCACTAGGTTTTTTTCCCGCAAAGCGCGTACATAGGGTTTTTTGCCCGAACCACTATAAACCATACTTCGCCAAAGAGTGTAAAAATTGTTGCATTCTGGGCCCGACGCCCCCCAGACTCCGCAATAGTGAGTTTAAAAAAGTGGACCTTTTCGCCCTATGCCGTTTTCAAAAACGCCCTTTTCAAAAACCTGACTTGCCAACTTCATAAAGCGTTTTTACTATCAGTGTTTCGATCATGCTTGGAGTGAGTGAAGACTAAAACACATGTTAGACAAAAGAAATTATCAGCAACTAGAAATTGCTTATGCGCTTCACGCACTATATACAATCGTAAATTTTGAAACAAAAAGACCCACGCACGAAAAACGCTGGTGTAGGCTAAGTCCTTTGACCTTGCCCATGTATGAAAACATCCCTTACGAGTTACGTCCCCCCCGCGTTAAGCTATGGTAACAAGGGGCCTTCCTTTTACTAATTTCAGTAGGATTATGAAGCTTATTTTTTCTCTATTTCTTTTTTGCTGAAGCAGTTTTGGTAACTTATATGCGCAAATATAGAGTCTAGTTTTGTGGTTGCCTTTTTTGCAGATTCCCCAAATGCATCCAGTATTGCAGCAACCAGCCGAATTGCTATCATTGCGAACTGAATCAATTTCAAGTCCGGTTGTCGTCTGAGCTATTAAATACCAATTTGGTCCGATTTCATATTTCAGTGAGCGGGCCTTCCGGTCGATTCATACTTACAGCTGTATGTATGTTCAGCCGTTCAGTTCTGTTATGAAAAAAATCACGCCATTAGCTATACACCAATGATGTGTTTAGTATGTTTTTTATGCGCCAGCCAAGAAACTAAAAAGTGCGGCGCTTTTTTAGTAATTTATCTGCAGAAAAAAATATGGCTTGATCTTTCTCTGAAAATATCCTACTGGAACTTGAATCTACAGATATTGCGTATATATTGTAGCTTCTAACCAAGAGTACACAATGTGGGTTAAGTAGATTAAACTTGCCAGCTAATTCATGGTTTCAGTTCTCGCGTTGGTTGCGAGATGCATTTCTGTGCCGGATTAAAAGGGTTAAGCCCGGTTCATACTTGTCCTTAAGAACACAGGGACAGGGACTAGGACAAATTTTGATCAGCTGATATGAAAACTTGACAAATGCGTTTGAGCTATTTATTTATATACGGCCTAGGCTAGAAGTGACCTCAACTATTGTGACATTATTGTATTGGCGCTGCAGTTTTTTTTAATCCGTTAGGGACAAAACGATAGGGACAAAGACAATAACGAACCGTGCCTTAGGCTTATTGTAGTCTGCAGGTGTTGTACTTGGATTAAAATAAACTCCTTTAATCCGGTGATGAAATGGCTTTTTTAGTGTAATTTTTGCTCAAACTTTATTTGCAAAGCAGTCATGTTTTTTATTGGACAAAGCTGGCAAAAATGACTGAGCCACATAATATAGTGTACTCTTGGTGTTTGCGGTGTACTATCAGGCAGTATCGATTTTTCACAGTAGACAGCTTTTATGTTGTATGAGGCTTCACATAATTGCAGTTTGATTTTTTTGACGTTTCACTCATTATTTTGTTAATGATTTAGTGTTTAGAAAAATTTATCAAAAATAAGGCTACAATAAACCATATTTCTGGTGCGTGTGACAACTATATATGTAAGATAACTTTTTAAAGCTTATATTATATTTGCAATTATGCAAGGCCTCATAGATTGTATCTTTGTACATGGTAACTATTATGTAATTAAGGTATATTATCTTGAAACTGATATGTTCTCCGTGCTTATGTCATAATACTTCAACAGAATGTATATCGTTATGCAAATTTATATGGTGGACAATTTTAGTCACAAAAAATGCCTGGTTTTGTTCATCTCGACATTAAAGTTTAATTAAAAAAGATTGTTCAATATAATTAGTTTCAGTATATATTATCAGCAAAATTTTTTTAGTCGATTTAGAAGATTTTTTTATTTGAAGTAGATCATAAAAATAGTGATGTTCATGTTTGAATTTATCTCTGAACTTATTTGTATTTTCTGTAAGTCGTTGAAGTTTTCAGTTCGGAAATGTATGCTTTCAATAGAAAATGTATGGTTTTAACGATGAGTATATAATATATATTAGATTTCAGTTTAACGTACCCCGCTCAGATTTGATGCAAGTGGGCTTACACTGCAACTGCAAAATTTCAGCGCACTACATTTTTTCTTTTCCATTTGTCAAACATTTCGCAAAGTTCGAGGTAGAGTTTTGTCTGAGTTATGAAGTGGCTGTTGCATCGCAGTTGTTTTTGATGGCTTAATTTGGATTGTAATTTTACATATTGACTGTAATATTGCGTGCTAATAGTGTAAAAGGCCAATTATATAATGTGTAAACGTTTGTATGTTTTTATTATTCTTATTTATTATAACAGTTTGTATGGGTGCGCTGTAGACTTTTTCAATGGAACTAATAAGCATAATGTAGCTGATAGTATATATACATATTGATATAGTATATAATTATGCAGCGTTGCGAAAATTTACCTAATTGAAGATTGTTCGCAAATTCTTACTAAAGTCTGACCAAAAAATGCTGAACCCTGCGACAAAACAGTTATTGTGATTTTTTTGATAACTCGCTGTATTCTTGATGCTTCAAATAGGTTCTTCTCGTAATAAAAAATGGTGTTTCTCGTTGACTTAGGGTCCAGCATTTTTTGGTCACACATTAGCTTAATTAGATTAGAGTATATAATCAGACTACTTAAGGCGGTGAACCGTTTTTTAGTTTGGTTTATCAAAGATCAACTTTTTGAAGTACAGTAATTTCGTTACCAGACTAAGCGGTTAAAAACTATCTTAGAATGGTAGCGTCATGTTTTTCATCCGACGCCGATGTTAAAATCAAGTCAGTTTAGTCCTGAGGTTGTCCTGTGGTATTCTGTAAGATTTTGTATCTAGCTCCTTTAATCCGAATTGGAACACATATATATGGCATTAACAGCTAAGCTAGATTTATACTTGTCATCAAGGAGGGACACAGGGACAAGGACTAATTTTGGTCAGCTGTTGCGAAAAATTGACAAATGCGTTTGAGCTAATTATTTGTATACGGTTTCGAAGTTAACTCAATTATCGTCATGCAAAAAATTGGCATATATGACTGCAGTTTTTCTGAAATCGCTCAAGGACAAAACCATCGGGACAAAAACAAGTATGAACAGAGTTTTGGGCCCGGTTCACACTCGTCCTGGTCCGTAGGCGATTCTTAAATAAAACTGTCTGGCCAAATATTAAATAAGCCAACTTTTCGTATGGATAACGTTTGGGTCACTAACTTGCAGATTGTACATATACAAAAAATTAGCCGAAACATTTGTGTCAGTTCTTCACAGCAACTGACCAAAATTTGTCCTTGCCCCTGTCCATAATTTGTCCTTGCCCCTGTCCATATGTCCTTAAGGACAGGTATGAACCGGGCTTTACGGTGCATGGAACACCATCTTTTTTTGAGCGGTATAGCTGTAATATCTTGAATGCGTTTTCTATTTTTTTCACATTTGATTTAGTTTTTTCATGTGAACTGTCTTATACGCGTATTTATTATTATCTTGTTTGTATGGAATAAAAGTTTAAATTTCGCCGTCTTATTTGGGCTAATTTAGGAATAGTTTCCAAAAAAATATGTACAGTTTACCTATGACGTACGTAGCTTTGATCTGCGCGTAGCTTTTGTACACCTTTGCTCCGGGGAGGCGGTGGATCGGTTATAGCAGCGATCCGCACAATCCTTATTAGGAACTTGAAGGATTAGCAGAGCAGGTTTCGTCCCGTCAATATTTGTCACTTTGCACTGTGTATAGCAGGCTTTGAGCAGGTTTTTTCGATAGCTCGTCTAGGCCAGGTTTTGGGGACCCCCGTGTAAGGCATCCCAGGGGTGGACGCGGGTCAGAATTTTAGACCCGCAACCCAACCCGCGGCTCGACACTCGTGGGTAACCGCCGCCGTAAAACCCGACCCGTTTTTCCCCTTCGTGTGAAGCAGGCTTTAACGGGACACAGCCGTACAAATGGATTTGGCTAGGTTTTTGGCTTATGCACTGGTCTGGCCCAATATTGTTCACTCAGAAAATTTTCACATTGGGCCAAACAGTTTTCTTAGATTTGTCTAGGGACAAAACGACGGGGACAAGGACAAGGACGAGTATGAACCGGACTTCAGAGCGCCGGTTGCTAGCTACTAGGGCTGGATCCGTGTACACGGTTAGTTTCGAAGGCTAGTAACCGCGTGTACACGCTATGTAACTAACGGTTACTGCATTTATCCACGTGTACACGCTAATTATCCGTGTAACCGTTTACGCGCTAAGTATCCCTGTAGCCGTTTACACGGATACTAACCGTGTAAACGGTTACACGGTTACTAAACGTCAAGAAGCAGAGGGGGAGGAATGACCAAGTGAAGATACGAACCACCCATCCCTAGATCTGCAGACCAGCAAGCAACCATATCAGCCACTGGCACAATGCTGAGCTGTAACTTGTAAGTATAAGTGCATTATATATCTTGAAGAATATAGCTTGCACACACATGCGTATGAAGTAATACATAAATCCAGCAGCCAAACGAACATTTTTCTTAACCTGTACACGAAGTCGGAAAACGGATAGTGTAACCGGTTACAGTATCCGTTTAGACTAACCGTTTACACTATCCGTTTAGAGTAACCGGTTACACTATCCGTTCAGAGTAACCGGTTACCTACACTATCCGTGTACACGCTAAGCTTAGCGTGTACACGGTTACACGCGTGTACACGGTTCGTACTAGCTACAGTACCGACCAAAATTACTTGCTACAATGCTACAGATTCCGGAGTCACACACAACAGTGTCAGAGTCACTTGACTCAGGTGTCAGATAGGGCAAAAAAGTTGAACTTTAACTTTAACTAAAATTAAAAAAGTTAGGAGTCATACTTTAACTTTAACTACAAAAAAGTTAGAGGTCTTACTCTAACTGTCACTTTACTTAAATCAAAACACCCTTACTTTAACTTTAACATTAAAGTTATTTAAAAAAGTTATATAAAAGTCAATGATTTTGGGTTTACTTTAACTTTAACTTAAATTAGCACCGGGCCTTACTTTAACTGTAACTTTTACTTAAAGTAAAGCCTTGGCCTTATTTTAACTTTAACTTTAACTTTAATGCAAATGGTCTAACTTTTTTGCCCTAGTGTCGGAGTAATAATTGGATATGCTTTGACTCCGCTGTCTAGTGACTCCGACTCCGTTTTGACTCCGAAGTCTCTAGCAAGTCATTTTGGTCGGTACTGTATTCCATGGCGCCTAAAACAAAATACTGATATCTGTTTAAGTTAATTTCACTCGTTTTATCACAGCTATGTATTCGTCAGTGAAATTTTGGCCTTCAAAATATCAATGTTTCCTCCACACGGGGCAATATAATTTGCCTCAACTGCAACTAAAATAGCGTGTTTAGGATTCACTTTGTGACCAAATTGTACACACTAACACCAATTGTGAGGCGAATTTAGCTTTTCTGTAGTGCCCGTTTACAGAAAAACGTTTTAGAAGCGCTTGGGGGGCATAAGGGTATTTTGGTAAAAAATGGGCAAGCATCACCAAATTTTAGTCAATTTCTTTATAATGCTTCACAGATCTTCAATTGTGTCAGCAGAAGTTGCATTGAATCTCAAATAAGTTAATTCTGAACTGATACACCCCCAGTAGAAAGTTTTACTGAACTACTACTAAAAGTTATTTTGTAGCGTTTTCTACCAGAGAGTATAGTAGACTGTATTTACTACTATAGTATGATTAAACTTTTACGATGTGTATATAGTTGTGTGAGGGGTCAATGTACTCAGGAAAATGTTATTTTAAAATGTCTACAGTTGTGGTGGTACTACTAAAATTTTCCTTTTTCATATTCACACTTTCAATTTTCTGACACTATAGTTGCTTATTTGTTTATTTTGTTTGCGAGGAAATATTTTTGGAAAATAAATAGGATCAGATATTGATTTAGGGCTGAAAAGTTTGAGCCAATTTTGGTTGCTTTGGTTAGAATTTGTGGTAGTTTTTATTTATTATTTTTTAAGTTTTTTGTTTATTAATTGAAAATCTAGACATTTTTTAATATGAGTAAATTTTTTTATTCCGTTTTTTGTTTCTTTTACTACTTCCTAGTTTCATATGAGTAGGCATACCTACAAGTGAATTAACCAATCAGAAAATGGCTTTCGCGTAATTGGGTACAAGTTGGCAGAATTTTCTGCAGAATTCACTTTTATTCAAGATTTTTGTAAAAAAACTCCAGCTTATATGTACTGTATTATATAAATGTGACTTACTAAAGTCTGACCAGAAAATGCTAACCCTGACAGAAAACAAGTGGCGTAATTTTTGATTACTCGCTATACTCTTGATGCTTACCTTTTCGTTATGAAATCGCGTGTTTCTTTTTGTCTCAGGTTACAGCAGTTGTTATCAGACTGTACTCTAGTATACTCAACTCAAACTGAACCTACATGGTTGTAGGCAGATTTGTGAGTGCACCTTTACCCCCCCCCACGATTTCAACTCAATGAAGTTTTTTTAACCCCTCCAAATTACCATAAAGTTTAGGTTCAAGCATGATTCTTAAGCACAAGCAAGCTGTGAGTAATCTGTGTGAACTCCAAGTCATGAGCGGAAAGAACAGTCAGTCAGTAGATACGGTAGTCTGTTAGTAGGCGGCGCCAATGAGTGTAAAATATGGGTTACGCTTACATGCATTTTTGTCACAACAATAATAACAAACGAAGGTCAGAAAATGATATTATTTTCATATCATTCATGACTGACTGCTATATTTTCATGTTTGGAGTGAAAATGGGTTTTTTGTGGAGGGGGATTACATAGAGTATCACGCCGTAAATACTGACTACTGTATCTACATACTGCGGTTACCAAGAGCACATAATAGGAAAAGTATGCCTCCGTCAGCGTATGTAACCAATATTTTCCACTAATAGTATTATGAATAACACTTTTTGTACTCTTAGTATCTATTTTTTACATTCTCATATACATATTATAATTAATATGTATGGTTTTTGAATATGCATTTTTGCTGGCATATGTAATTTTTAAGGTCGTATATACATACACGAATTGATAACGTTTGAAGTGAATGCTAGGAAGTCTTCAAATTTTTTCTGAATATATTTTGTTAACTTTCATTTGTTTTTTGCTTGTCTTAAAAAAATTGACTCTAATGTTCTTAAATTTTCATTCACCGATTCAACAACTTTTTCTCTTTTTTGTTTAAAATTGGTAGGTTAGCTTTTACTCTTTAATAATTAATTAAAGTAATAACAACTTTTTTTATCACATTTAACTGCTACGAATGAAAGTACATCATTAATATTAAATTACATTGAGTTTTAGATGGTTAAGTGTACATTTTATGTTTTTTCATTATACTAAGGCGAATTGAATTAGGAGCAGCCGACTTATTTTTAATACTTCTTTAGTTAAAACTACGGCAAAAAAATCAACCCTTACGGTACTCGAGCTGTGTGCTGTATGACTGTGTACATAGTCTCTTTCTTGTGTGGTGGTCCTTTGGTTAAGGGTAATCCGAAAAACCCTCGGTTTCCGTTAGGGGTGAGCCGGAGAAAACCCTCGGTTTCGGTTAGGGGTGAACCGGTTAAAACCCTCGGTATTGCTTGGGAATCGTTCTGGGTCGATCGAGAAACCCTGTGGTTGCGGGTGAGCCAGGAAACCCTGAGTGTGGTATGATTGAAGTAGGCTTGGAGGCCTACGTGTGAATGTGCTCCGCCCTTGAGGCATCGGGTTCGCTCCGGGAGGATGAGTGTCGACCGGGTATCGTTGCAGGGTCGCAACGATGTTCGAAGGGGGGACCCTGTTGTTAATGAGAATTTGGGCCTATGAGACTCGGGGGCTGTGGTGTAGTGGTTAGCATTCTTGTCTTCGAAGCAAGCGGGCCGGGTTCGATTCCTGGCGCCTCCATTTCTTTCATTCTTTATAAATTGGGGCATCCTCTTTCTATTCATCACGAAAATGTCATTTTCTCAACGTAGAAACGACTTATCAACTATATCAAAAAACGGGTGGGGATATTATGTCAGTGCATAACTGCAAAAAGTTTAGTAGTTGTTGGCTGATCTTGAGTTTCATAACTGTGGCGTAAAAATTAGTCAAAAAAACCGCTGATGCGGTGTATTCAAATGATAGCAGCAGTAAAATTGCAAAAGATAATCTGCTTTTAAATATAGTTTTTTTTAAAGCTAGAAGGTGTAAAAAATGTAAAAAAGACCGCTCTAGTTTTTGTTGAGGTTAAGTGCAGTTATGGTAGTTTAAAAAAAACACCTAAAAACGCAGTTACCCCCTTAAGTGCAGTTATGATAGTTTGAAAAACACCTAAAAACGCAATTACCCCCTTAAGTTAAAGTTAAAGTAACAGCCATTGCTTCAGTTTTAGTTAAAGTTACAGTTAAAGTAAGGCTCAGGCATCAATTTAAGTTGTTAAAGTAGGTAAGCCAAAAATCAATGACTTTTGTATAACTTTTTTTAAAATAACTTTAATTTAAAGTTAAAGTAAGGTTGTTTTAATTTAAGTAAAGTTACAGTTAAAGTAAGACCTCTAACTTTTTTTGGAGTTAAGCCTTTAATGCCCAGAGCCTCTCGCGTCAGGCAGCCTGATTCTGACACCTTCTAGTTTTTTGATCATTGCTCGAGTTACGTGCATCGTAGAGAGATCGCGAAACCACCATTCGATAGAGAAATGAATGGTGCACAAAATATAGGCAGTCGATTAATTGTCTAGGACGCACTGTTTTTGCGTTATAAGCGCTCAAAGTTGAGAATTTGTGAAAAAATTGCGCCATCGCTCAGGCATAATATGTATGTACCTCCCCCTAGAGTATTAACACAAAAGTCGTGCGCTTGCCATAATTGAAGGCTAGCAATAGAGTACAACATTTGTTGCATCTGATGCATACAAAGATGACTGCTGGCGGCGCAACCCAAAATCTTGATGAGGTCACGAAGAAAATACTACTTTTGCGATGAAAAAAAGTTAAATTTGCACATTGCTTATGGAAACATAGGTTTTGTTGTGTGGCAGAAGATTCAAAATTTGGCCACTAAATATAAAGATCTAAGCTTTCTGAAAAAACAATTTGCAGTTCAGCTGAATAGAATGAACAAATCAAGTTTTATGCCCCCCGATTGGGTATTCATCACGTGATGTGCCAAATGGCAGCTCTGGGAATTAAAGGGTTAAAGTTAAAGTAAGACCCCTAACTTTTTTAATTTCAGTTAAAGTTAAAGTTTAACTTTTTTGCCCATGTTAAAACATAATAGGATTCCCAAACTTTTATTTACTAATATAAGTACAATCCGTTCAATCAGACAAAGAAATTAGGGACCCTTTGTCTTAAAGGTGGTATTCACGAATTTGTAGAACGTAGTGTAATAAATTTAGTATTATTCTACATATGTAGGTACATGTTTAAGATGAGTAACATACATTTTGCCTTAAGACTAGCCTGAGACTAGGGGCGAATTCCAAAAATGGATTAAACGGATTAGATTAAAACTGGTTTTGCCAATAACTCATATCAATATCATTGTCCATCAATTCAATCATAATTTGCCATACGAAGTATATATGTACAAACATCTCACGTAAATGTACAAAATTTCATAAAACCATCTGAACGTTGAGTTGAGTTATCAAGGAAACAAATTTTAATCTAATCTGTTTATCTATTTTAGGAATTGGTCTCAAATAGGTCTCAAAGACTATCCCTAAAGTATGACCAAAAGATGCTGAAGTCTGAAACAAAAAGAAACATGCGATTTCAATACGTAAAAAAACTACAGTCGGTTTCAAATGAAAATGGATTCTAGGCGTCGAGATTAGGGATGAAATCGGACGCGTCGGGTGATCCGACGCCCTCGGTTATGCAATCCGACGCCTAGAGTTTTGCCAGCCAATAATTAATTAGTTGTCAAAGGCCAGGCCTAAAGTTTTGAATAGGGGTGGCTGCTTCGGTGCAAATTATGAATACTACCAGATTTTATTGTTTAGCTTATTTAACTAATAAAAATCAGAATTCAGTAGGTAAAATTACCTTATATATGTCAAGTAAACATCTATTAATCAACATATAAAAATAAACTATAAAAAATTTTGCATAACTCGTTGAGGAGTCACCCTCATAAATTTTTCCTGCAGGCTCTCCAATTTCTAACTCTATGATGCAATCCGACGCACAGCCTGGCCCGTCGGATGATGTCATCCGACGGCCTGGGCGATGAAACGCGACGCGTCTTATGATGTCATCCGACGCGACGGATGCTGCAATCCGATGCGTCGGATGATGAAATGGCGTCGGGCAAATCCATTTTCATTTGAAAACGACTGTAACTGCATGCATCAAGAGTAACAGCGAGTAGTTACAAAAATCACGCCACTATTTTGTCTCAGGGTTCAGTATTTTCGGGTTAAACTTTAGTCAAGGCTTAGATCTTGTATTACTTAGCAAGGCTATCTTCCTTGAATAACACCTCAAATGTTCGCCAATTTTTCACCTCTTTATATTTTAGATATTTTCTATGGCGCGTAGTTAAACTGTGACTTGCAATATTTCTCATTAATGTAGATATAGCAGTGTTATTAGCCATTGGCCGGCACAGTGCAATTAGCCCTGTATTCCAGTTTAATCCGTTTAATCCCCTCAATTTAATCCGATTATATCATAAGCCTGTGAATTATCAGTCATGCGGTTATTGCTTATTCTAGTCTTCATTCATTCCATTGGTAGGCCATTTTGAGAAACAGTAACGAAGGAAGATTTGGGTAGAGATAACCGTCTTGTGTTCGTATTGGCTTAAAAGGATTATGTAGATTAAACTTGAAAAGTACCTGGGTTGACTTTAATAACCTTTATCCTAAAGTTATATTATCTTTATCCTTTTATCCTTTATTCCTTGTCCTTTATCCCTTTAACCTAAAATCACTTTAACGGCAAGAAAATTGCAAGCAAATGCAGCTATACATATTCATTAAAAATTAAAATTAACTTAAAGTTGAACGATTCCGATAAATTTCGTCAATGTTATTTTGAGTTAAGGAAGTTAAAAGATTTTAATTCGGATTTTAATATATATAATTCATAAACAATAACTCATGTACACGGTATCGTAAGTTCGCTGTTTCGAAGTGAGTTACATGGATATGGGGAGGAATTTAGGGTTTAGGAGGAGTTTTTTTACACGCCACCAAAAAATTCCTAGCTACCCTCGTGAGGGCACGCGTTGGTTTAGAACGGTTTGGTCTCGGATAATAACCCACATTTTTCAAGCCGCGGCTAAGGACCATAAGGACGTTTACCTCTTATCCCCATATTATTATTCAAATTCGCTTGTATCTCAATTCTTGTCCAATGATACTTGTAATAATTTATACCGTTTGCGGAACTATATGTAGCTAAACTCGTGTTCAAAAGCTCTTCTTACTTGTTTGTTTTATTATAATAATACCAAGAGTACATAATGAGAAAAGTATGACAGTCTTTTCATTGACCAGCTTGGTAACGCGGTAGATGCGTTGTACAATAAAGGCCAAAAAGGGACCCAAATAAGTACCCTTACTCCAGGTATCCTAAGTGGGTACCCAGCGTATCTGATTGGCTGATGGGGGTACCCATTTTGGTACCGACCTACCCGTTTGGGTAGGTACTCGTTTGGGTAGGGGTACTCATTTGGGTACCCTGCAGGGCCCAATCAGATACGCTGGGGTACCCGTTTGGGTACCTGCAGAACCTGTTTGGGTATCAGACCCATTTGGGTAGGGGTACACACATAGGTGCTCATTTGGGTCCCTTTTTCAGCCTTTATTGTGCCACGCATATACCGCGCTGCCAAGCTGGCCAATGGGAAAAGTGTCATACGCAACTGTTAACTATTAACTATTACTTGCTTATATTCTAGGTGCTCAAAAAAGCAAAAATTGCCTGCCGGTGTACGTGCGCTGGGCCCGAGCAGCCCTGGATCAAATCTCAACCGTTTCGGGCTCCTATTCTGTGGAGGATTGTCAGAAGGCCTGCACGGACAACTATGATCCGGCTAATCACAGGTTACGGAATAAATGGGTTTAGAGGATTAGATTATCGATTAGTTGACTTAGGAGATTAGATTGTGGTTCTGAGTTTTATTATGTTTTATTTTTTATATTTGTATTATTGTCGTAAAGGTGAGGTTCTCAGCTTTTTACATTGCAGAGACAAAAAATAAGAAACAAAAATTAGTCTCACTTCAAAAAAGCCATCTGCGATAAAAATAAGACGTTTCAATGTCGAAATGTGCGCTTTTTACTTACTGACTGCTTTGTTGACTCATCTATTTTTTCTGTTCCTCAGTTTCTGTTTCCAGTTTATTGTTTTTGTTTTTCATTTTTTTTATTTCTGCATAGTGGGAACTGGGAACCATAATTAAAATATTGAGTTCAATTATTTACTGTGACTTCACTTCACTTTACTTCACTTTAGTTCACTCAAAATTATTTACTGTGACTTAGGGTCAATTAACACTTACAGCCGTTTATATTGCTTAAAATGTATAAGAAACAAAAAATCTGAAGAAGTGTACAAGGCAGCCTTATTTTCAGTTTTAATATATACATATTAGAAAATAATTCTACTACTCAGGGGGGGTAGCGTAAGAATAGGGTACAAATTTGCTCTGTCACAATAATAGCATTGAAAAACTATTTTTGCAAAACATGCATACTACCGACATAGTATGTAACTCGAGTCTTTTCCGTTGTTTCCCTACAATCCGGAATTTGAAAATTACTAAGCCGATTTTGCTAATTTTTGACCGATGGACTTCTCTTGACCTCAAAACTTCGAAAATTGATATTTTTTAAAAACTTGAAATTTTTTAAAAGAAAAAAGTGGCCCTTATTGAGTTATTTTGAGGGTGGCCCTTATTGCGGGTTAGTGGCCCTTATTCAGTTATGGTGTGGCCCTAAAAGAGACACTTCCTTTACATAGAAAGCGGCGTGGAATTTTGTGGGCCCTTTTGCCCTATGTCCGTTCAGCCTGCAAACTTACAAAATGCTCTCACCACATCTGATCTCACGCACTATTTGTATTATTGATCATCACTGAGTATTTTTTGTAATTTTTCCAATTGCACGGATATACGGCTGTAAGTATGAATCGACCATAATTTAACCTACAGGTGTTTTGCTTTCAGATACAACTATCCATGTGCCGCCTTTAATTACAAAAAAGGTGTCAAATCGTTTCACGACGACTGCCAATTATTCCGCGAAACGCAGTTGCACAGTATCGACTACGACGTGATTGCCCGAGACTCATATTCATTCTACCGCAAATACTGCATTAAAAGTAATACACAGCATCGACCTGACTAAGTCAGTACTGTGCACAAAAAGTTCCCGGTTTTGTCGGCGTACGACGAGCTTTATCCTTCGCGAAAAGTGACGAATGTGGTTGAACGGAATATAAGTTTTGATAGTTACTTTTTTGTGCACAGTATGTACTTTAATATCTTTCCTTCGTGCAAGACTTTGCACATAAACATATAATTATATAACAGATTTACAAAACTAAGCCTAAGTTTCATCTTAAGCCTAAACTAAGTTTTATTCTAATATTGTGACTAAGTCTAATCCTAAGCCTAAATTCAATTCTGATCCCAAATTTGAGTATTTTTGAAAATGCACACGTACACTCATAGTGAATTTAGCTTAAAATTGAGCCGCTGAGTTATTATTTTTAAACTATATACTTTATTCCTATATTATTTTCTGCTATTCGCACCACAACATACATCCCGTAAACCAATAAAACCCCCTAATCCTCCTAATCTAATCCAAATAAACCCCTTAATCCATGTTTCAGCCAGCAAAGAATGCAAAGGCGCTCTCTATCACTACGACTTAGTGTTGACTCCTATATGTCCCCAGCGAGATCCGACGTCGGGTCCAGGCTGGGGGTGAGCGTGTCTATCGCTGTGTCATAACGAACGAACCTTCACCTGTCGATCGGTCACAATGAACCGAACGAGTGGGGAATGCCTTCTAAGCGCTCATAACCGACTAAGCAAGCCAGGCTATGTTACTCTTAATACTAATCCCAACTGGCGAGTGGATTATTATGAGAATAATTGTTATAATGGTGAGTGATGGATTTTGTGTGCTCTTGGTATAAAACGATGTGTGTTACACTTTATGTACTCTTGATAGCTTATTTTTTAATTCAATAGAATTTTAGTTACATCTGTTGATATCGATAATTGTTTTCTTGTTTTTTTACGCCCAAAAGTGTTCGTGCACTTTTTTGCGCACAGATCCACCTCTTCTTTGTGTTGAATATATTCCAGGCTACGAGAACGAGTAGTAACTTGAATATATACAAGAGTATTCCTAATCCTAAGTTACCGAATGAGGGGAGTTAATATTTGCTAGTTGTATGAAGTGTATTAGGGGTATTTAAGAATAAGTTTAGAGCGAGTTTTGAGACCTGACTTCCGATCCATATTTGTTGTTCTGCTGATTGTTTCACTGTAGTCTTGCTAGTCTATTTTATTTTATAGCTAATATTTATATACTCTTGATAGCGATTTGCTGGTAACTGTGTTACTGTAGTAATCCTAGATAGTCAACTTGCTGTTCTTCTGAAATTCATGTATGTACTCTTGATAATACACCTTGTAATTATTGTGCAATTGGCCATTTTGTAAACATTTTCCCACTTTTCACCACCAGTTAAATATGCAGTAGAGAAAAAGTTTAACTTTAGCCGATTAGTCGTTTTGCATTTCGACCTTGGGCGAAGTCAAAATGATAATCTGCTGCAATTATTGCATTTTATAGAATTGCTATTGACATTGTGCAAATTCATTCGTTCATGCATTTATATACATATATTGCATATATATATATATATATATATATATATATATATATATATATATATATATATATATATATATATATATATATATATATATATATATATATATATATATATATATATATATATATATATATATATATTATAATTCAAAAAAAAAGACAAAGTATGCAAACAACGCTGAGAGGTGAACTTTCTACATAGTTACATATCCTACGATAGCTTAAAAGTTTAAGATCCTACAAAAATCCCATAATCCAATTAACTCTCAGTATTTTGTAATCCACTAAACTCCTTTAATTTATGAACTGTTTCTAAAAATTAAAATCCATACGTACATCTATTTTTTTGTTTAAGCCATTAAGTTGTTTTAATCATATAGACATTAAGCACCTTTAAATTAAAAACACCTTTAATCCCCTAAACTCCTTTCTCCCCTAAACTCTTTATCTCCTAAACTCATTTGATCCCCAACATCTTTTGCAGTTCCTTCTTTTCAAGCAACAATACTATTCTTCTTCTACTGTTCACTATATTCTAACAATACATAAACAAATACAATTCACAATTCAATACAATTCTATAAAATCAATAATTCACAATATCATTTTACTTCCCCAAAATGCAAAACGACTAATTAAAAAATTTTTTACTCAATTAACTTGTGAAAATGAAAATTTTACAAAATAGGCCAATCACAATAATTACAATTATTATAAAGTACATACATAATTCAGAAGTACTACCTAGATTCTACAGTAAACATTACCACAAATCCTACAGAGTATATAAATATTAGCTATAAATCAAAATAGACTAGCAAGACTACAGTGAAACAATCAGCAGAACAACAAATATGATGATGGTCTCAAAACTCCTCTAAACTATCTTAAATACCCCTAATTTCATACAACTACAAATATTAACTCCCCTCATTCGTAACTTAGATTAGAATACTCTTGTATATATTCATACTACTCGTTCTGCCTGGAATTTTCAAGGAGATCATACGCAAAAAAGGACACTTTGGGCGTAAAAAAAAAAGAAAACAATTATCGACTATCAACAGATGTAACTAAAATTCTATTGAATTAAAAAATAAGCTATCAAGAGTACATAAAGTGTAACACACATCGTTTTATACCAAGAGCACACAAAATCCATCACTCACCATTATAACAATTATTCTCATAATAATCCACTCGCCAGTTGGGATTAGTATTAAGAGTAACATAGCCTGGCTTGCTTAGTCGGTTATGAGCGCTTAGAAGGCATTCCCCACTCGTTCGGTTCATTGTGACCGATCGACAGGTGAAGGTTCGTTCGTTATGACACAGCGATAGACACGTCTCTACCCCCGAGCCTGGAACCCGACGTCGGATCTCGCTGGGGGACATATAGGAGTCAACCACTAAGTCGTAGTGATAGAGAGCGCCTTTGCATTCTTTGCTGGCTGAAACACGGGATTAAGGGGTTTATTTGGATTAGATTAGGAGATTAGGGGGTTTTATTGGTTTACGGGATGTATGTTGTGGTGAGAATAGCAGAAAATAATATAGGAATAAAGTATATAGTTTAAAAATAATAACTCAGCGGCTCAATTTTAAGCTAAATTCACTATGAGTGTACGTGTGCATTTTCAAAAATACTCAAATTTGGGATCAGAATTGAATTTAGGCTTAGGATTAGACTTAGTCCCGATATTAGAATAAAGCTTAGTTTAGGCTTAAGATGAAACTTAGGCTTAGGTTTGTAAATCTGTTATATAATTATATGTTTATGTGCAAAGTCTTGCACGAAGGAAAGATAGTAAAGTACATACTGTGCACAAAAAAGTAACTATCAAAACTTATATTCCGTTCAACCACATTCGTCACTTTTCGCGAAGGATAAAGCTCGTCGTACGCCGACAAAACCGGGAACTTTTTGTGCACAGTACTGACTTAATCAGGTCGATGCTGTGTATTATATACTTTTAATGCAGTATTTGCGGTAGAATGAATATGAGTCTCGGGCAATCACGTCGTAGTCGATACTGTGCAACTGCGTTTCGCGGAATAATTGGCAGTCGTCGTGAAACGATTTGACACCTTTTTTGTAATTAAAGGCGGCACATGGATAGTTGTATCTGAAAGCAAAACAGCTGTAGGTTAATTTACGGTCGATTCATACTTACAGCCGTATATCCGTGCAATTGGAAAAATTACAAAAAATACTCAGTGATGATCAATAATACAAATAGTGCGTGCGATCAGATGTGGTGAGAGCATTTTGTAAGTTTGCAGGCTGAACGGACATAGGGCAAAACCGCCTATTAAGGGCCCACAAAATTCCACGCCGCTTTCTATGTAAAGGAAGTGTCTCTTTTAGGGCCACACCATAACTGAATAAGGGCCACTAACCCGCAATAAGGGCCACCCTCAAAATAACTCAATAAGGGCCACTTTTTTCTTTTAAAAAATTTCAAGTTTTTAAAAAATATCAATTTTCGAAGTTTTGAGGTCAAGAGAAGTCCATCGGTCAAAAATTAGCAAAATCGGCTTAGTAATTTTCAAATTCCGGATTGTAGGGAAACAACGGAAAAGACTCGAGTTACATACTATGTCGGTAGTATGCATGTTTTGCAAAAATAGTTTTTCAATGCTATTATTGTGACAGAGCAAATTTGTACCCTATTCTTACGCTACCCCCCCTGAGTAGTAGAATTATTTTCTAATATGTATATATTAAAACTGAAAATAAGGCTGCCTTGTACACTTCTTCAGATTTTTTGTTTCTTATACATTTCTAAGCAATATAAACGGCTGTAAGTGTTAATTGACCCTAAGTCACAGTAAATAATTTTGAGTGAACTAAAGTGAAGTAAAGTGAAGTGAAGTCACAGTAAATAATTGAACTCAATATTTTAATTATGGTTCCCAGTTCCCACTATGCAGAAATAAAAAAAATGAAAAACAAAAACAATAAACTGGAAACAGAAACTGAGGAACAGAAAAAATAGATGAGTCAACAAAGCAGTCAGTAAGTAAAAAGCGCACATTTCGACATTGAAACGTCTTATTTTTATCGCAGATGGCTTTTTTGAAGTGAGACTAATTTTTGTTTCTTATTTTTTGTCTCTGCAATGTAAAAAGCTGAGAACCTCACCTTTACGACAATAATACAAATATAAAAAATAAAACATAATAAAACTCAGAACCACACTCAGAACCACAATCTAATCTCCTAAGTCAACTAATCGATAATCTAATCCTCTAAACCCATTTATTCCGTAACCTGTGATTAGCCGGATCATAGTTGTCCGTGCAGGCCTTCTGACAATCCTCCACAGAATAGGAGCCGGAAACGGTTGAGATTTGATCCAGGGCTGCTCGGGCCCAGCGCACGTACACCGGCAGGCAATTTTTGCTTTTTTGAGCACCTAGAATATAAGCAAGTAATAGTTAATAGTTAACAGTTGCGTATGACACTTTTCCCATTGGCCAGCTTGGCAGCGCGGTATATGCGTGGCACAATAAAGGCTGAAAAAGGGACCCAAATGAGTACCTATGTGTGTACCCCTACCAAAATGGGTCTGATATCCAAACAGGTTCTGCAGGTACCCAAATGGGTAGGTCGGCACCCAAATGGGTACCTCCATCAGCCAATCAGATACGCTGGGTACCCACTTAGGATACCTGCTGTAAGGGTACTCATTTTGGTCCCTTTTTGGCCTTTATTGTACAACGCATCTACCGCGTTACCAAGCTGGTCAACGGGAAGACTGTCATACTTTTCTCATTATGTACTCTTGGTATTATTATAATAAAACAAACAAGTAAGAAGAGCTTTTGAACACGAGTTTAGCTACATATAGTTCCACAAACGGTATAAATTATTACAAGTACATATCATTGGACAAGAATTGAGATACAAGCGAATTTGAATAATAATAATATGGGGATAAGAGGTAAACGTTCTTATGGTCCTTAGCCACGGCTTGACAAATGTGGGTTATTATCCGAGACCAAACCGTTCTAAACCAACGCGTGCCCTCACGAGGGTAGCTAGGAATTTTTTGGTGGCGTGTAAAAAAACTCCTCCTAAACCCTAAATTCCTCCCCATATCCATGTAACTCACTTTGAAACAGCGAACTTACGATACCGTGTACATGAGTTATTGTTTATGAATTATATATATTAAAATCCGAATTAAAATCTTTTAACTTCCTTAACTCAAAATAACATTGACGAAATTTATTGGAATCGTTCAACTTTCAGTTAATTTTAATTTTTAATGAATATGTATAGCTGCATTTGCTTGCAATTTTCTTGCCGTTAAAGTGATTTTAGGTTAAAGGGATAAAGGACAAGGAATAAAGGATAAAAGGATAAAGATAATATAACTTTAGGATAAAGGTTATTAATGTCAACCCAGGGACTTTTCAAGTTTAATCTACATAATCCTTTTAAGCCAATACGAACACAAGACGGTTATCTCTACCCAAATCTTCCTTCGTTACTGTTTCTCAAAATGGCCTACCAATGGAATGAATGAAGACTAGAATAAGCAATAACCGCATAACTGATAATTCACAGGCTTATGATATAATCGGATTAAATTGAGGGGATTAAACGGATTAAACTGGAATACAGGGCTAATTGCACTGTGCCGGCCAATGGCTAATAACACTGCTATATCTACATTAATGAGAAATATTGCAAGTCACAATTTAACTACGCGCCATAGAAAATATCTAAAATATAAAGAGGTGAAAAATTGGCGAACATTTGAGGTGTTAATCAAGGAAGATAGCCTTGCTAAGTAATACAAGCCTTGACTAAAGTTTGACCCGAAAATACTGAACCCTGAGACAAAATAGTGGCGTGATTTTTGTAACTACTCGCAGTTACTCTTGATGCATGCAGTTACAGTCGTTTTCAAATGAAAATGGATTTGCCCGACGCCATTTCATCATCCGACGCGTCGGATTGCAGCATCCGTCGCGTCGGATGACATCATAAGACGCGTCGCGTTTCATCGCCGAGGCCGTCGGATGACATCATCCGACGGGCCAGGCTGGGCGTCGGATTGCATCATAGAGTTAGAAATTGGAGAGCTTGCAGGAAAATTTTATGAGGGTGAACTCCTCAACGAGTTATGCAAAATTTTTTATAGTTTATTTTTATATGTTGATTAATAGATGTTTACTTGACATATATAAGGTAATTTTACCTACTGAATTCTGATTTTTATTAGTTAAAGAAGCTAAACAATAAAATCTGGTAGTATTCATAATTTGCACCGAAGCAGCCACCCCTATTCAAAACTTTAGGCCTGGCCTTTGACAACTAATTAATTACTGGCTGGCAAAACTCTAGGCTTCGGATTGCATAACCGAAGGCGTCGGATGACATCACCCGATGCGTCCGATTTCATCCCTAATCTCGACGCCTAGAATCCATTTTCATTTGAAACCGACTGTAGTTTTTTTCGTAATGAAATCGCATGTTTCTTTTTGTTTCAGACTTCAGCATCTTTTGGTCATACTTTAGGGATAGTCTTTGAGACCTATTTGAGACCAATTCCTAAAATAGATAAACAGATTAGATTAAAATTTGTTTCCTTGATAACTCAACTCAACATTGAGATGATTTTATGAAATTTTGTACATTTACGTGAGATGTTTGTACATATATACTTCGTATGGCAAATTATGATTGAATTGATGGACAATGATATTGATATAAGTTATTGGCAAAACCAGTTTTAATCTAATCCGTTTAATCCATTTTTGGAATTCGCCCCTAGTCTCAGGCTAGTCTTAAGGCAAAATGTATGTTACTCATCTTAAACATGTACCTACATATGTAGAATAATACTAAATTTATTACACTACGTTCTACAAATTCGTGAATACCACCTTTAAGACAAAGGGTCCCTAATTTCTTTGTCTGATTGAACGGATTGTACTTATATTAGTAAATAAAAGTTTGGGAATCCTATTATGTTTTAACATGGGCAAAAAAGTTAAACTTTAACTTTAACTGAAATTAAAAAAGTTAGGGGTCTTACTTTAACTTTAACTCCAAAAAAAGTTAGAGGTCTTACTTTAACTGTAACTTTACTTAAATTAAAACAACCTTACTTTAACTTTAAATTAAAGTTATTTTAAAAAAAGTTATACAAAAGTCATTGATTTTTGGCTTACTTTAACAACTTAAATTGATGGCTGAGCTTTACTTTAACTGTAACTTTAACTAAAACTGAAGCAATGGCTGTTACTTTAACTTTAACTTAAGGGGGTAATTGCGTTTTTAGGTGTTTTTCAAACTATCATAACTGCACTTAAGGGGGTAACTGCGTTTTTATGTAGGTGTTTTTTTTAAACTACCATAACTGCACTTAACCTCAACAAAAACTAGAGCGGTCTTTTTTACATTTTTTACACCTTCTAGCTTTAAAAAACTATATTTAAAAGCAGATTATCTTTTGCAATTTTACTGCTGCTATCATTTGAATACACCCCATCAGCGGTTTTTTTGACTAATTTTTGCGCCACAGTTATGAAACTCAAGATCAGCCGACAACTACTAAACTTTTTGCAGTTATGCACTGACATAATATCCCCACCCGTTTTTTGATATAGTTGATAAGTCGTTTCTACGTTGAGAAAATGACATTTTCGTGATGAATAGAAAGAGGATGCCCCAATTTATAAAGAATGAAAGAAATGGAGGCGCCAGGAATCGAACCCGGCCCGCTTGCTTCGAAGACAAGAATGCTAACCACTACACCACAGCCCCCGAGTCTCATAGGCCCTAATTCTCATTTACAACAGGGTCCCCCCTTCGAACATCGTTGCGACCCTGCAACAATACTCGGTCGATACTCATGCTCCTGGGGCGAACCCGATGCCTCAAGGGCGGAGCACATTTACACGTAGGCCTCCAAGCCTACTTCAATCATACCACACTCAGGGTTTCCTGGCTCACCCGCAACCACAGGGTTTCTCGATCGACCCAGAACGATTCCCAAGCAATACCGAGGGTTTTAACCGGTTCACCCCTAACCGAAACCGAGGGTTTTCTCCGGCTCACCCCTAACCGAAACCGAGGGTTTTTCGGATCACCCTTAACCAAAGGACCACCACACAAGAAAGAGACTATGTACACAGTCATACAGCACGCAGCTCGAGTACCGTAAGGGTTGAAGTGCCAAACCTCAACCCAGAGCATGGGGCTCCTAACCCACCTCCGAAGACAGTTCGGGGATAGCGCTGTCCTGAGGACCCGGCCCTATCCTCTCCGTCCTAGATATGTCACGGTCGCCACTATGATGAATAGAAAGAGAATGCCCCAATTTAGAAAGAATGAAAGAAATGGAGGCGCCAGGAATCGAACCCGGCCCGCATGCTTCTAAGACAAGAATGCTAACCACTACACCACAGTCTCATAGGCCCTAATTCTCATTTACAACATTCGTGCAAAAATCACGTAATTTGACTTTTCTCTAAAATTTTCAAAAGCCCAGAACACCGACTCTACAAACTATTTTTAGAAAAGGAAAAAAACGGGTGGGGATATTTTCCTAAAGATAATGTGGTTAAAGTTTCGAAGCCGTAGTATGTTTTTAGTTTGAGTTCTGTGGGCGCAAAAATTACACTGAAATGTCAAAAACCACGAAAACGACATTACCCCCTTAAATGAAAATGGTGTTTGATTTTTTTGCCGTAGTCTTAACTAAAGAAGTATTAAAAATAAGTCGGCTGCTCCTAATTCAATTCGCCTTAGTATGATGAAAAAACATAAAATGTACACTTAACCATCTAAAACTCAATGTAATTTAATATTAATGATGTACTTTCATTCGTAGCAGTTAAATGTGATAAAAAAGTTGTTATTACTTTAATTAATTATTAAAGAGTAAAAGCTAACCTACCAATTTTAAACAAAAAAGAGAAAAAGTTGTTGAATCGGTTGAAAATTTAAGAACATTAGAGTCAATTTTTTTAAGACAAGCAAAAAACAAATGAAAGTTAACAAAATATATTCAGAAAAAATTTGAAGACTTCCTAGCATTCACTTCAAACGTTATCAATTCGTGTATGTATATACGACCTTAAAAATTAAATATGCCAGCAAAAATGCGTATTCAAAAACCATACATATTAATTATAATATGTATATGAGAATGTAAAAAATAGATACTAAGAGTACAAAAGGTGTTATCCATGATACTATTCGTGGAAAATATTGGTTACATACGCTGACGGAGGCATACTTTTCCTATTATGTGCTCTTGGTAACCGCAATATGTAGATACAATAGTCAGTATTTACGGCGTGATACTCTATGTAATCCCCCTCCACAAAAAACCCATTTTCACTCCAAACATGAAAATATAGCAGTCAGTCATGAATGATATGAAAATAATATCATTTTCTGACCTTCGTTTGTTATTATTGTTGTGACAAAAATGCATGTAAGCGTAACCCATATTTTACACTCAGTGCCGCCGCCTACTAACAGACTACCGTATCTACTGACTGACTGCTCTTTCCGCTCATGACTTGGAGTTCACACAGATTACTCACAGCTTGCTTGTGCTTAAGAATCATGCTTGAACCTAAACTTTATGGTAATTTGGAGGGGTTAAAAAAACTTCATTGAGTTGAAATCGTGGGGGGGGGGTAAAGGTGCACTCACAAATCTGCCTGCAACCCTGTAGGTTCAGTTTGAGTTCAGTATAGTAGAGTACAGTCTGATAACAACTGCTGTAACCTGAGACAAAAAGAAACACGCGATTTCATAACGAAAAGGTAAGCATCAAGAGTATAGCGAGTAATCAAAAATTACGCCACTTGTTTTCTGTCAGGGTTAGCATTTTCTGGTCAGACTTTAGTAAGTCGCATTTATATAATACAGTACATATAAGCTGGAGTTTTTTTAAAAAAATCTTGAATAAAAGTGAATTCTGCAGAAAATTCTGCCAACTTGTACCCAATTACGCGAAAGCCATTTTCTGATTGGTTAATTCACTTGTAGGTATGCCTACTCATATGAAACTAGGAAGTAGTAAAAGAAACAAAAAACGGAATAAAAAAATTTACTCATATTAAAAAATGTCTAGATTTTCAATTAATAAACAAAAAACTTGAAAAATAATAAATAAAAACTACCACAAATTCTAACCGAAGCAACCGAAATTGGCTCAAACCTTTCAGCCCTAAATCAATAGCTGATCCTATTTATTTTCCAAAAATGTTTCCTCACAAACAAAATAAACAAATAAGCAACTATAGTGTCAGAAAATTGAAAGTGTGAATATGAAAAAGGAAAATTTTAGTAGTACCACCACAACTGTAGACATTTTAAAATAACATTTTCCTAAGTACATTGACCCCTCACACAACTATATACACATCGTAAAAGTTTAATCATACTATAGTAGTAAATACAGTCTACTATACTCTCTGGTAGAAAACGCCACAAAATAACTTTTAGTAGTAGTTCAGTAAAACTTTCTACTGGGGGTGTATCAGTTCAGAATTAACTTATTTGAGATTCAATGCAACTTCTGCTGACACAATTGAAGATCTGTGAAGCATTATAAAGAAATTGACTAAAATTTGGTGATGCTTGCCCATTTTTTACCAAAATACCCTTAGTTTTTGCCCCCCAAGCGCTTCTAAAACGTTTTTCTGTAAACGGGCACTACAGAAAAGCTAAATTCGCCTCACAATTGGTGTTAGTGTGTACAATTTGGTCACAAAGTGAATCCTAAACACGCTATTTTAGTTGCAGTTGAGGCAAATTATATTGCCCCGTGTGGAGGAAACATTGATATTTTGAAGGCCAAAATTTCACTGACGAATACATAGCTGTGATAAAACGAGTGAAATTAACTTAAACAGATATCAGTATTTTGTTTTAGGCGCCATGGAATACAGTACCGACCAAAATTACTTGCTACAGACTCCGGAGTCAAAACGGAGTCGGAGTCACTAGACCACGGAGTCAAAGCATATCCAATTATTACTCCGACACTACAAGGGCAAAAAAGTTAGACCATTTTCATTAAAGTTAAAGTTAAAGTTAAAATAAGGCCAAGGCTTTACTTTAAGTAAAAGTTACGGTTAAAGTAAGGCCCGGTGCTAATTTAAGTTAAAGTTAAAGTAAACCCAAAATCATTGACTTTTGTATAACTTTTTTAAATAACTTTAATGTTAAAGTTAAAGTAAGGGTGTTTTGATTTAAGTAAAGTGACAGTTAGAGTAAGACCTCTAACTTTTTGTAGTTAAAGTTAAAGTATGACTCCTAACTTTTTTAATTTTAGTTAAAGTTAAAGTTCAACTTTTTTGCCCTATCTGACACCTGAGTCAAGTGACTCTGACACTGTTGTGTGTGACTCCGGAATCTGTAGCATTGTAGCAAGTAATTTTGGTCGGTATTGTAGCTAGTACGAACCGTGTACACGCGTGTAACCGTGTACACGCTAAGCTTAGCGTGTACACGGATAGGGTAGGTAACCGGTTACTCTGAACGGATAGTGTAACCGGTTACTCTAAACGGATAGTGTAAACGGTTAGTCTAAACGGATACTGTAACCGGTTACACTATCCGTTTTCCGACTTCGTGTACAGGTTAAGAAAAATGTTCGTTTGGCTGCTGGATTTATGTATTACTTCATATACGCATGTGTGTGCAAGCTATATTCTTCAAGATATATAATGCACTTATACTTACAAGTTACAGCTCAGCATTGTGCCAGTGGCTGATATGGTTGCTTGCTGGTCTGCAGATCTAGGGATGGGTGGTTCGTATTTTCACTTGGTCATTCCTCCCCCTCTGCTTCTTGACGTTTAGTAACCGTGTAACCGTTTACACGGTTAGTATCCGTGTAAACGGCTACAGGGATACTTAGCGTGTAAACGGTTACACGGTTACACGGATAATTAGCGTGTACACGCGGATAAATGCAGTAACCGTTAGTTACATAGCGTGTACACGCGGTTACTAGCCTTCGAAACTAACCGTGTACACGGATAGTGATTTTGTAACCGTGCCCAGCCCTAGTAGCTAGCAACCGGCGCTCTGAAGTCCGGTTCATACTCGTCCTTGTCCTTGTCCCCGTCGTTTTGTCCCTAGACAAATCTAAGAAAACTGTTTGGCCCAATGTGAAAATTTTCTGAGTGAACAATATTGGCCCAGACCAGTGCATAAGCCAACAAGCTCAGTCTGCGGCAAAAGCTTCAGTAAGTATAAAGCATATACATACTTTCAAGCACATTGGCCAGAGGCCATCGTAAACCTGTTGGGTCAGCTAAAGTACCTGATTCAGTCTTTATAAAAAGCGTATATTTTGCAGCCACTAAAACTGCAAAATCTCAGTCAAAAGGTTTTCAATTGTGAAGTTTAATGTTAATCCCTATGCTCTGCAGCATAGGGATTAACATTAAAATTTTTAAAAAATTTTTACTGACGAATTTTTATTTTAACTTGTTCTGTCTCTGTGTCACTTTAGAAGCAACACTTTGCTTTATTGTTTTTCGAATAGAAGTTCAAGTTCTACTTGATGTTAAAGCATAAAGTTTCAGGAATCTCTGTGGTTGAGTGGTTAGTGTGTTAGTTTTCTAACCAAGAGGTGACTGCTTCGATTCCTAGTGCTTCATTCTTTTGTTAACTTTTGCATTTTCGACTACAACTAATAATGTTCTGCATGAAGACGAGACAGTGAAAATACAAGGCATTTGGTAGTGACGGATGCAAATCGACGGTAGAAGACGTGTAAAACACACCCCGCACATGAACACTTTAGCGCCAGCACAGTGTTAGCTTTCCAGAATCAAAATTAAAGACCTGTTGGGCTGTGGCCCAACAGGAACAAGTAAAAGTTTACTGCAAAAGTAGTCCAGTGAGGGAGAAGTGAGAAGGTTGAACGTTTGACAACATTAGGCCTGTTGCGCATCAAAAACTATTCCCAAACAAAAAGTATATTAACAAGCCCAATCTGCGGCAAAATTTTCAGTAAGTATAAAGCATAAACTTTCCAAGTACATTGGCCAGAGGCCATCGTAAACCTGTTGGGTCAGTATCCTGATTCAGTTTTTTGTAAAAAGCGCAAAATTTTGCAGCCACCAAAACTGCAAAATCTTAATAAAAAGGTTTTAAATAGTGAAGTTTAATCACTGTAGGTACTCTGCCTCTGCAGCTATTTTTATTGAAAAAAATTCAATTTCAACTTGGTCTGTTTTTGCGTCACCTTTGAAGCAGGCAACACTGTCAACACTGTGATAGAAGTAATAAGTTTTACATTGATGTAAAAGCTTATTTTTTTAGGAATCTGAGTGGTTGAGTGGTTAGTGTGTCAGGCTTGTAAACATGGGGTCACTGCTTCGATTCCTAGTGCATCATTTTTTTTGCATTTTCGCCTACCATGCTTGAACATTTAATGTAAGAAGACAAGTGAGAATACAAGGCATTTGGTAGTGACAGATGCAAATGTACGATAGAAAACGTGTAAAACACACCCCGCACATGAGCACTTTAACGCTAGCAGTGTGTTAAGATACCAGAGTCAAAATTAAAGACCTGTTGGGCTGTGGCCCAACAGGAATAATTTCAAGAGTACATAATAGGTAGAGTATGATACTTTCTATTATGCCTTGGATTGGCCGTCCAATGCGAAAACCAAATTTGCCCATTTTTGTACAGTTCTCAGGAGGGCACCACTTTTCAGAGCATTCATTATAAGCAAGCTTTTTCTAAAAGCCTGATGTTCCCCATACGAAGATTATCAAATAGCTGTATTAACAGGGACTCCAGATGCCAGAAATACTGTCAAGGCCTGTTTATATTTAGTATACTTTCCTGTTTCCGACGTCTTCGACAAGAAGTAGAGCTATAATAATAGTTTTGTCAGGTTTCTAAATTTGTTTTTTGTTGCCGTTAAGTTCTGTCGATTGTTAAACACATTCCTACAGCAACTTTGGACTGACAAATTTCTGAAAAAGCTAATGTTATGTTAAAGTTAGCTATGTTAAAGTACATATATGTACTGCACCATCTGAAGCCATCTCACGATGCTGTAGAGTTTGTGCAAATCTCATAGATAATTTTAAAACAGCAATTTGGGGGTACATATCACATTAATGGATGCTAAGTAATGAAATTTTTAAAAAAATAAAATCATAATTAAAAAAAAATAACGCAAATCTGGTTCCGGTTGACAGCTAACTTTTCATGTTAAAATTTAAAATGAACTTTGTTAATTGAAATGTTGATAGTTTACCATTCACTTAGAGTCAAAAATAGGCAAAATCAAACGGTGCTAGAAACAAATACTAAACATTACTTCATATTTTCCGCTTAGTGGCATTTTCGCGACAGAAATTAAGACCTATAACAAAGCTTGCACCTTCAGGTGGAACAAAATCCTGTTGATAGTGTACAGTGTACACTGATTACAGTGAAGCCATAATTAATACTGCACTGTTGTTATATGCATATTGCATATAACAGCTTATATATGTATTGCATATACCTCTGGCCGTTAACAGCAGTCTAGTGAGTAGGGTGAGGTCTGAAATGGCCCAACTCTGAATTGGCCCAATGCATATCATTGGATGTTTGCTTTGGGGGCTGTCACTTTAAACTAAGCCGGTGTGACTTTTTGGCGTCCAGTTGATGTTGTGCATTTACAGTCACGCCACCCATGAAATTTATGACCTTATTGTAACAAGGGGGTAGCCAGGGGGGAGCCCCCTTTTGCATCGACGAGAAATTTTTTTTCACGATCCCCCAAATTTTAGAACATGCTGCTTTTTAGGCAAAAATACTAACATGCATGTTTCAGAGGCTTGTTTTTCAAATTATTTAGTGATTTTACTGAGTAGTCCCCCCTCTAGACAACTGAACTTTCAATTACTAAAATCAAGAGTACATAGTAGGAGTAATACTATTATGTACTCTTGCTATAATGAAATGTCCGTCTGAGCAGCTAGTGTGTATCTATATATTATATAGTAAGCACAACAATGAAATAGAATGAATGCAATTGATATATAAAAAAGACCACTACGGCACTACCTATCTAGAAAAGTCAAAAATATGTATTTATTTTGATGTTTTACAATTTGAAAAAATTGCCGAGGTGCGACCCCGTTCCTTTTTAAAATACTGCATGTGAATTTCGTTCATGAATATACGTCTAAGTACTAAGGCGGAGCATATTCCACAGCTGACCTGTGCCTGCATAGTGACTGGCTGAGCAAAGCAGTTTCCTTTAGCGCAAGTCAGCCAATAGCAGGCGTTGGGCCAATTCAGAGTTGGGCCACTTCAGACTACGCCGTGAGTAGTGACCGACACATCACTACAGCAAGGCAAGAGCAAACACACGCACACAACACAAAAGCTAGGCTTGTGTCAGGTAAGTGTGTGCATTTACAGATTTCGCAAATCCTATACAAACCAAGTATAAAGTACCTGTTGCGCTGTGGCGCAACAGGAAAAACCTAGCCAAATCCATTTGTACGGCTGTGTCCCGTTAAAGCCTGCTTCACACGAAGGGGAAAAACGGGTCGGGTTTTACGGCGCGGGTTACCCACGAGTGTCGAGCCGCGGGTCTAAAATTCTGACCCGCGTTCACCCCTGGGATGCCTTACACGGGGGTCCCCAAAACCTGGCCTAGACGAGCTATCGAAAAAACCTGCTCAAAGCCTGCTATACACAGTGCGAAGTGACAATTATTGACGGGACGAAACCTGCTCTGCTAATCCTTCAAGTTCCTAATAAGGATTGTGCGGATCGCTGCTATAACCGATCCACCGCCTCCCCGGAGCAAAGGTGTACAAAAGCTACGCGCAGATCAAAGCTACGTACGTCATAGGTAAACTGTACATATTTTTTTTGGAAACTATTCCTAAATTAGCCCAAATAAGACGGCGAAATTTAAACTTTTATTCCATACAAACAAGATAATAATAAATACGCGTATAAGACAGTTCACATGAAAAAACTGAATCAAATGTGAAAAAAATAGAAAACGCATTCAAGATATTACAGCTATACCGCTCAAAAAAGATGGTGTTCCATGCACCGTAAAGCCCGGTTCATACCTGTCCTTAAGGACATATGGACAGGGGCAAGGACAAATTTTGGTCAACTGCTGTGAAGGACTGACACAAACGTTTCGGCTAATTTTTTGTATATGTACAATCTGCAAGTTAGTGACCCAAACGTTATCCATACGAAAAGTTGGCTTATTTAATATTTGGCCAGACAGTTTTATTTAAGAATCGCCTAGGAACAAGGACGAGTGTGAACCGGGCCTAAAACTCTGTTCATACTTTTCCTTGTCTCGATGGTTGTCCCTGAGCGATTTCAGAAAAACTGCATAGTCATACATATGCCAGTTTTGTGCACGATAGTTGATGTCACTTTTAAACCGTATACAAATAATTAGCTCAAACGCATTTGTCAATTTTTCGCAACAGCTGACCAAAATTAGTCCTTGTACCTGTGTCCCTGGCGACAAGTATAAATCTAGCTTAGCTGTTAATGCCCTATGTGTTCCATTTCGGATTAAAGGAGCTAGATACATAATCTTACAGAATACCACAGGACAACCTCAGGACTAACATTGGGCTCGGATGAAAAACATGACGCTACCTTTCTAAGATAGTTTTTAACCGCTTAGTCTGGTAACGAAATTACTGTACTTCAAAAAGTTGATCTTTGATAAACCAAACTAAAAAACGGTTCACCGCTAATCTGTTTAAGTAGTCTAATTATATACTCTACTCTAATTATTAATTTAATGTGCGACCAAAACATGCTGGACCCTAAGTCAACAAGGAACACCATTTTTTATTACGAGAAGAACCTATTTCAAGCATCAAGAATACAGCAAGTAGTCAAACAAATCACAATAACTGTTTTGTCTCAGGGTTCAGCATGTTTTGGTCAGACTTTAGTAAGAATTTGCGAACAATCTTCAATGAGGTTAACTTTCACAACGCTGCATAATTATACACTATATCAATATGTATACTATCAGCTATATATTATGCTTATTAGTTCCATTGAAAAAGTCTACAGCGCACCCATACAAATTGTTATAATAAATAAGAATAATAAAAACATACAAACGTTTACACATTATATAATTGGCCTTTTACACTATTAGCACGCAATATTACAGTCAATATGTAAAATTACAATCCAAATTAAGCCATCAAAAACAACTGCGATGCAACAGCCAATTCATAACTCAAAAAACTACCTCAAACTTAAATGCGAAATGTTTAAAAAACGGAAAAGAAAAAATGTAGTGCGCTGAAATTTTGCAGTTGCAGTAAGCCCACTTGCATCAAATCTGAGCGGACTAAGTTGAACTGAAATCTAATTTATACTCATCGTTAAAACAAGACATTTTCTATTGAAAGCATACATTTCCGAACTGAAAACTTCAACGACTTACAAAAAATACAAATAAGGTCAGAGATAAATTCAAAATTATACATGAACAGCACTATTTTTATGATCTACTTCAAATCTAAAATCTTCTAAATCGACTAAAAAAATTTTACTGATAATATATACTGAAACTAATTATGTTGAAAAATCTTTTTTAATTAAACTTTAATGTCGAGATGAACAAAACCAGGCATTTTTTGTGACTAAAATTGTCCACCATATAAATTTGCATAACGATATACATTCTGTTGAAGTATTATGACATAAACACGCACAACATATCAGTTTACAAGATAATATACCTTAATTACTTACATAATAGTTACCATGTACAAAGATACAATATATGAGGCCTAACATAATTGCATATTCGCATTAATTAAGCTTTAAAAAGTTATCTTACAAACGTGTCACACACACCAGAAGTATGGTTTTTTAATATTAAGTAGTCTTATTTTTTATAAATTTTTATAAACACGAAATCATTAACACTAATTAATGAGTGAAACGTCAAAAAAATCAAATGCAATAGTGCAATTATATGAAGCCTCATACAACATAAAAGCTGTCTACTGTGAAAAATCGATACTGCTTGATAGTACACCGCACACACCAAGAGTACACTATATTATGTGGCTCACAGGGGCGGTGCCAGGGGAGGATCCCAGCCGCCACCCCCGAAATTTTTTCCGACTTGAAATTTTACACAAGGGTCCCCACTTTGGTTTTTATTGACTGGCCGAAAAAAATTTCTGATACGTCTAAAATTGACCAAATTTGGCCTAAAAACCAAAAATTTTCCCCAATTTTTTTCTGGGGACTGCCGTCCCCAGACCCCTGCGACTGTGGCTTACTTTTTCTTGTTCTTATCCTTCATCGAAGCCTATGCGTGTATACACAGGTACATTAGGCTGCATTAGCATGTCTACACGAGTACACTATGCTGCATTTAGTTGTGTAATACACTGTCTGATGCTCCCATCTTTTATTTTCCTGTCGGAAAAAAATTCAGATATATACGTCTCCAGTTGACAAAATCGGCCTGAAAATTGAAAAAATCTCCATTTATTTCTGAGTACGCCACTGGTTTTACTATAAACACACTCAACGCTATTATAAAAAGTGAAAAAAATCCTTCAGACCTACGCCCCCTCCCCGAAATCAAAGACTGGGACCGCCAGTGGTAGCTCAGTCATTTTCTGCATGCTTTGTCCAATAAAAACACGTGACTGGTTTGCAAACTAAAGTTGGAGCAGAAATTACACTAAAAAAGCCATTTCATCACCGGATTAAAGGAGTTTATTTTAATCCGACTAAAACAACGGCAGACTACAATAAGCCTAAAGCACTGTTCATACTTGTCCTTGTCCCTATCGTTTTGTCCCTAAAGGATTTAAAAAAACCGCAGAGCCAAATACGCTAATTTTTTGCATGACGATAGTTGAGGTCACTTGTAGACCGTATACAAATAATTAGCTCAAACGCAATTTTCAAGTTTCCATATCAGCTGACCAAAATTTGTCCCAGTCCCTGTCCCTGTGTTCTTAAGGACAAGTATGAACCGGGCTTAACCCCTTTAATCCGGCACAGAAATGCACCTCGCAACCAAAGCGAGAACTGAAGCCATGAATTAGCTAGTGTACTCTTGGTTAGAAGCTACAATATAATACGCAACATCTGCCGATTCAAACTTCAGAAGGACATTTACAGAGAAAAAACAAGTCATATTTTTTCTGCAGATAAATTACTAAAAAAGCGCCGCACTTTTTAGTTTCTTAGGCCATAAAAAACATACTAAACACATCATTGGTGTATAGCTAATGGCGTGATTTTGTTCATCACAGAACTGAACGGCTGAACAGACATACGGCTGTAAGTATGAATCGACCGGAAGGCCGCTCACTGAAATATGAAATCGGAAAAAATTGGTAGTTAATAGCTCAGACGACAACCGGACTTGAAATTGATTCAGTTCGCAATGATAGCAATCCGGCTGGTTGCTGCAATACTGGATGCATTTGGGGAATCTGCAAAAAAGGCAACCACAAAACTAGACTATATTTGCGCAGTACCCAAAACTGCTTCAGCAAAAAAGTCACAAAAAAATAAGCTTCATATTCCTACTGAAATTAGTACAAGGAAGGCCCCTTGTTACCATAGCTTAACGCGGGGGGGACGTAAGGGATGTTTTAAATTTGGTACAAGGGCAAGCTAAGTTAGACGCAAATTCCAAGTTCCAATTTCAAGTACCCTCCCCCTCACTATAGACTTCAGTAGTGATCCCTTCCCCCTTTGCCCCCTCACAGATTATGGTGACTGGGCTAACAAGTGTCCTAGCAAAGTAGGGGGCCAGATTTATTTTTAGAAAGCCAGTCTCCATTCAAAACTAAGACCGTAATTTTAACGTAAACTTACGACCCCTACTTTTCTTACAGCAGCAGTCTCTGTTTTGCTAAAATTTCAACTGAGCTAAAACCACTGTTTAAGAAAATCTACAAAATTCGTAACGAATCAGGCGATATTTCATAACGAAATTAGATGCCAATTGCCAATCATATGAAAAAGTACGTAAAACCATGGTTTCATAAAACTAGCTTTTTGAAAACACCTCTCACAACCCCACCTTAATTTTCGGCCATATTAACGTCCGGGGGGGCGCAAGGGGCGGGGACCGGCAGACCCTCTTCGTCACCAACTTCTTGCAGCTCTTTCAAATCCTCTTGCAGAAGTTGTTTGGCCAATTTTATATTCTTGCCCTCGTTATAGTGCCTTTTGCGTTTCAGCTCAAACTGACGTTTCTTTTCTGAAAATAAAAAAAACTACTTTAGTACTAGAACGTTGCAGAATATTAGGGATTAAATCACTGGAGTTCAGACGATTGTTTCGCGATTGATTATTAACTTATAAGATCATTCATGGGCACACGCTTCTAAGCCCGTATGACGTTTTTAGCTTCCATAATTCGACCAGTACTAGGGGACATTCACTTAAATTGCGAAAGCCCAAGTGTAGGATTGACTTGACTAAATATGGCTTTTTTTCGAGAGTTATTTTACCCTGGAATAGTCTCCCAGATCGAGTTGTGAGCTCGAAGTCTGTGAAAATTTTTGGTGGTGTTAATGAGAATGCACATTTGTTGTTTAAATATCTTAAATTGAATAAATTTGTTTGATTATGCTTTGTCTTTCACGGCTGTATATCCGCCTTGTTTTTTCTATGAAGTAAATTTTTCTTCTTCTTTCTACTTAAACATTTATTTAATGGCAATAAAGCAAAGGAGTTGTTCAGAAAGTGAATAGAATAAAGTCTACATCAATCAGTCCGATAATTACAAAACATAGGGATAAGTACCAAAAATGTGGAAGGGGGGCATATAAATATACGACGGAGGGATGCCCCACTCAATCGAAAGTCCGGGGATGAACTGTCCCAAAATCTGAGCAAAAGTGGGGAGAAATGGCACTTTTTGCATAAACTTAGAAAAAATTGAAGATATTTTTGGTCGACTAAGGGGGGGGGGGGAGTTACCGAACTTTGAACGGAGAGTCCTCGAAATTTCGACCCCGTGTTGCATATATGGTTGGGGGGGGGGCTCCAACAAGTTGTTAGGTAAGAGGCGGGGGATGGGGGGACCCCGTTACATTTGACCAAAATTACCCCAAATTTTGACCCCGTTACATGTTGTTGGCAACAACCAAGCCGCCCCCTAAGTAAAAAATGACAGTTATACACATGTATAAACATGTTCTTGTGTGTACGTATGCATGATGTATGGGGTTACTAAATGTGATTTAACAAACTATACCAAAACCGCAAAATTCTGCCAAAATTCCAATTCAACCCATCGAAATGAGGCTATTTGCAAGCCGCTTGCCAGATGTGTCAGAAAACAAAAAATTAGGCATTCGCTCAGGAACCTAATATATGCAAACCTGCATTTTAGGTTGTAAGGTTTATATATTAGGTTAATAACACAGTGTCAGATCCACGTTAGGAGTAAACCAAACATAACAAAGCTTGATTCGTGTAAGAGGTACTGCAACCTCACAAGTCCCGTCACAACCTGCTGTGGCTCTAATGAGATAATAGTCACAACATTGCGCCAAAAGTGCCATATAGGGATGGAAGTCTCGGCTTTTTTTTCTGAGACCTAGACCGAGACCACGAAACCGACTCTACGGAGACAGAGACTTTGGGTCATTTTTGCCATTTTTTACATACTTATTGATTGCTGAATTTTTACAAGTTTTTAGGTAAAATTGCATGACCATGGTCCGTAGTTAAAAATCGCTCCGATTGTATTGGAATTACCAATGTTCTGTTAAAATTCACCCAAGATTGAAGATTGAAAGGGTTTTTGGCTTAAAATTTATATAGACCTGCGCGCCACTGGCGGTCCCAGACTTCGATTTCGGGGGGGGGGGGGCGGAGGTCTGAAGAAATTTTTTGACTTTTCATTTTATAGCGTTTTTCAGCTTTACGCTATCCTGTTATAGCCGCAGCCATATCAGGGCAATGATTAGAGTCTATTTGACATTTGTAGTAACAGCCAGGGGCGTGCCCAGAAAGAAATGGTGATATTTTTCAATTTTTAGGCCGAATTTGGTCAACTGGAGACGTATCAGAAATTTTTTCCGACAGAAAATAAAATAAAAAAGATGGGAATATCACATCAGACAATGTATTACACAACTAAATGCAACATAATGTACTCGTGTAGACATGCAAATGCAGCCTATTATACATACATAGGCCTTGATGAAAGACAAGAACAAGGAACAGTATATAAGCCACATAGTTGCAAGGGTCTGCGGGCGGCAGCCCCCAGGAAAAAAATTGAAAATTTTTTAATTTTTAGGCAAAGTTTGGTCAATTGGAGACAGCGGCAGCCCCCAGGAAAAAAATTCAAGAATTTTTTCACTTTTAGGCCAAATTTGGTCAATTGGAAACGTATCGGAAATTTTTTTGGCCGCGGCAGCCCCCAGGAAAAAAATTCAAGAATTTTTTCATTTTTAGGCCAAATTTGGTCAATTGGAGACGTATCGGAAATTAGTTGTACTTTCACATACTTTTGTTTTTGATTTTTGCTAAACTCATACTAACTGGAATTTACAGTTAATTATGTGAAGCCACCATTTGGCATAAAAAAGTTGATCAGCCAAACACTAATACTAAAAAATAAAATAGAATAATAATAACACAGACAGACTTGAAAGTATGAAATAAGAAACCTAATCCCAAACATACATTTTTGTGTGTGTACTGTGTTTACTGATAAACTAAACAACCACGGTAAAGTTGTTTCGAAAAAAAATGACATAAAATCTCACTGTCTGGTGTTAATTTTTGGTGAAATGAAAACTTCCGAAAAAAATTTCATGCCAAAAGTATAAACCAAAGGGGGGACCACAGGAAAATTTTTTACAGATTTGAAAAACCGAGACCGGGTACAAACAGAGACTTTTCGACTACCGAGACCGAGACCGAGACTTCCATCCCTATTGTCATACTCTTCCTATTATGTACTCTTGATACAATACTGGTTCAAATAGGTCAAAGCTAAGTTACATACATCACGGTAGGATGCAACTTTGTATGCATTTAATATCATATTCAACATACAGCTGCTACTTCTACACGTACAACGGTACGTGGATACGTATATATATTCAATCATCAGTAGAACGTAGGAGTCGAGAAGACCCTCAGTGAAGCAATTATTGGAAAACCAACCTCAATGAGCCAATGACAAAAGTTACAGACGCCACAGACAACATCCGTACCTATCACATCTGCAGAAGAAAAGTTAGAATCCAGGCTATAGACGGCTGGATAGGACTAATTTGTTAAGCTTCTACTTTCCAATATACGTACTTTCATGCTAATGTACGTACGTATATATACATTATATGCTATATACACCCTACATCACCATACTAACGCGTAGAGTACAGTAATATATGGAGATGATGTAGTCATAATTTTGGGAAAGTTTCTGCCCCGATCCGCTACAAATACCTTAAATTTCGTAAAATCATCGCAAAAAATGCCATATTTGCAAACTACTATCCAGTTGAGTTTCCCCCGCAGAGGCCTGCAAGAAGCCAAGAACCACAATTACCCCCTGCATGTCTATGTCTGTATGTAGCTTTTTGACAGTGATAAAACCAAGCTAGACAAACAAGCTTTTGAAATTAATCAATTTCTGACTTGAAATTATATATATTCCAGAGCTCGTAGATAGAAATATGTAACAGAGACAAAAACCAGTAGTGGGCCAATGCCAAAAAACAACTAGGTCTAGAAGTAATCAGAACTTCTTTTTTTAGTTCCACATCTTGGCGTCGAAATTTGTGACGTATATACATAAATGTTTACAAAATTAAAATTATGTGTAATCAATCATACATGTATGAGGGGTAGGGGATAGGGGGGAGACCCCCAGTAGTATATAGGGAGGATCTGAGGACTCTTTGGGTGGGGAGGAGCCGGGTGGGGAGGAGCCGCTATCTTTAACGTGTAAAATCCTCCAAATAATCCCCCGCAATCCCCCGACCTGCTTGCTGGCGAATTGGGTGGGGAGGAGCCTTAAATTCCGTAAATTTTAAACTACATTTTTAATTTTTTTTAATTTA
>JASANF010014719.1:0-25703 GCA_030248245.1 Trissonchulus sp. WLG1_4 | reverse complement strand
GTTCTTAAGGGGGCGCTCCGGGAATCGGGGGTTACATCGGAAATTGGCAAAAAAGTTGACAAATGTCAAACTTTACTATACATATATGTAGTATGGCACAAAAGAACACTGGAGGCAAAATTTCAAATCACGTGATCATGTCACGTGACTCCCAGAGCACCAAACGTGAGTGAATTTTCGGCAAACGATAACTCTGCTTATACTTTGCCTATAGTCACACTTTACATACCAAGATGTAGCTTATGCGCTTCTCTAGTTGAACATTATTTTGGTTTTTAACATTTATGTCAGGTTTGGATAAAAATGTCATTACGTGTTTTCGAAGTCGAACTCTGAGCAATAAAATTCATATAAAAAAATTTCTAAGCTTTATTTTAAAAAACTAAAAAATTGTTCAACTGCGCAGAGCCTAAGGCTATAATTGTGCAAAATTTTGTATAAAAATATCTTACCAGCATTTTATAATCGAATGCCGAAAAATTGGTTTTGTATTCACACAGCCTATATTTGAGTCTGCTGCTTCTGAAAATGGTTTCTTGTGCGATTTTTTTGCACAGAACGCAATAAAATTGTTTTAATTTTTCATTACGACTAATAAAATCTACGTATCGTCTGTTTGCAAAACCTCAAAAAGCGTTGATGCACTGGCTTACTTACTGAATTTGTCTAAAAGTCGAATAAAATCAGTAAATTGTCCAATTTTTTCCAAATTTTTTGCTATGGAGATATGCACGTCAAAACATCAGAAATAGTATTTTGGGCAACTTTCCTTCAAGAATGATAGGTCATTTTGGCTGTTTTTAAAAAATACGGCCCAAATCCTTGATTCCCGGAGCGCCCCCTTAAGCCAATGGAACTTTGGTATTTCAGAACTTTAGCTTCTGGCTGAGACCACACGGCTGTATTTTATAATCGACACTTGAATATTTTCACATTTCAGCGAGCAATCCTATATTGTAATGATTTTACGTGTTTGTGCTGTGTTAGCTTTTAAAAGTGTACATAGTGCCTATTTGATCGCTATTCATCCTTAATATGATCTGTAGGTCAGAAGTGAAACCCTGTTTTCCAATTGAGTGACCACTGTCCATGAATTACCAATAGTAGTCAGTATTCTCCAGCCTATTCACAGGTTGTCACCTTCAGAATTCTTAGTCAGAATAGTTGTCACAACTTTTCACTATTTTTTCACAATAACTCAATCCGTTTTATCGACACAACTTTTATGTTTAATTTTTAATTAATAGCTGGCAAAAATGAATTTATCAATGAAACGATCAATGTTAAGTTTTCGTTTTCAGCTGCATGCAGTGAATTTTCGCAGAAGCGAGAGTGCGATTCAACGACGGTGCTGGCTACCCATACTGTTTATAACTGGCACAATAAGTGCCTGTTTTGTGCTTTTACTTATGATGCGCTATTTGGCTTTTCCAATTAATGTAGAGATGAAAATGATACACAGTCCCGTGTTTCCCGCCGTCACAGTCTGTAATTACAGCCCTCACTTGACTTCAAAAATGCTTTGGATGGATGTCATGAAATTTTATGTAAGTTGCATTTGAATTCAAGTATTTTTTATGATTCTAAAAGTGTGACAAAAATAGTTTCACCACTTGAGAAAACGAACCATGTGATGTCGTTATGAAAAGATTAGATTTTCACTATCAAGAGTACAGCAAGTAGTCGTAGAAGTCATGCCACTAAAATTACTAAGTGACGCATCTATTTTTGTCAGACCTTACTTTGGTTGATATTCAAATCAACTAAGGCCCGGTTCATACTCGTCCTTGTTCTTGTCTCTATTGTTTTCGTCCGATTCCAAGAAAACTGTGGCCAAATAAGCCAACTTTTCGCATGAATAAAATTTAAGTCATTTGCATATATATTTAAAAATTAGCCGAAACGCTTATGTGAATTTTTCACATCAGCTGACCAAAATTTGCTCTGGTCTCTGTCCCTGCGTCCTTAATGACAAGTATGAATTGGGCTTCAGTGTTTCAGTTAACTGATAACTGATAACTTTTTGCGCGGCCGCCTCAGCGGCCGTGCATACGAAATTCAGTTAATGCACTGAAATTGAAAATGCGTGTAAATCATGCTCAGTTTCAGTGCATTATTGAAGCCTGCTGACCTAGCGTATGTATGTACTTATACACAGCACACGCACGCGTAGCGCGAATAGCGTGTGTGTGTGTGCGCGTGTGTGTGCAGTATGTGTAATAGCTTGGTAATAGTCTGTGTAGATGTATGTAGGTATCTCTGCATAGCGCGACAGGTTGAATGAATGCCACAAATCACATTAACAACCTCGGTTTCCAGCAAGAACCTTTAGTAAGCATAGTTTGCTTTTCCACGTACATTTTTTGTCAGGGGTCATCGTAATCCTGTTAGCCCAACAGTGTTGGGCCCTTGATTACTAAAAATGACTTACGCTAGCAGTGCATTTATAGAATTTCTTACTCATAAATAAAGACCTGTTGGCGGGTGCAAGCATGGATCAGTATTCACAATCACAGTAATCTAATTAAGAAGCGAACTGTATGTACATACACCTATGCAGTATGCACGTCGAACGTTATCACTGAACAGCAAGTTCGTGTTCCGTATAGGTAATTCAAGGAGCCTTGAGTGAGAGTCGTCAATCAGAATAACAAATGTCATCAAGCCTCGACCAAAGTTGAAGCTCTGTTTTATATGCAAAAATTAAAATTATAAAAATTACTGGCATGCCGCGCTATTTACCGATACGGTAAAATAATACTAGCTGTCGTCATGTGAACAAAACTGCGCTCGTCAACAAAAGTGCTAGTTTAAAAAAGTTATTAGTTAAAGTTAACTGATAACTTAACCGATTTAATTTTTCGAGGTTAACTTTAACTTTAACCTAAACTGTAATTATTTTGAGCCTTAATTTTAACTCATAACTTAAGGTGGTAGTTCCATAATCGCAGTGACGCTTTTTTTCAGACAGATTTGTACACCATGAGTAAAGAGACTATGATTTTCTTAAGCTACACCAAAAGACACCCAGATCATTTTTTATTTGGTGTAAAATACCATGGTTAAGACTAGCTACCACGTTGGTTTGCTATCTGTTAGCCAGTGAAGTAGCTAGTCTTAACTTGGGATTTTATCAATGATAAAAACGTGATAGCAGACAGTTTTGAGTCTTGTTTCGAAAACCTGCTGCCATTTTATTCCTGCTTTACTGGTTGTTCTGGAAAAAAGCTTCTAAAATAGTCTCACGTAAAAAAACTGCGATTCTGGAACTACCACCTTAACTGATTTAGACTACAAAAACTGATTTAAATCAGTTAACTGATTTTATTTTCAGTTATGCGTCAAAACTAAATTTATTTTCAGTTAAGCGTTGAAACTGATTTTATTTTCAGCTAAGCGCATAACTGAAAATAAAAATTCAGTTCAGCGTGTAACTGATTTAAGGAATTTCAGTTCTGCTGTGGGGATATGACCTGAAATTTTGAAAGCAGACATGTGCTTCCGTTGAATGTGCACGTTTCTTTTCTGTCGATGTATTCTAGCCATATATGGCATATATTACATATATATATATATATATATATATATATATATATATATATATATATATATATATATATATATATATATATATATATATATATATATGTATATGTGTGTGTGTGTATATATATATATATATATATATATATATATATATATATATATATATATATATATATATATATATATATAATGAAAAGAATATGACACCCCTTTTAAGTTTTGTACCTAGCGCGGTAGATAGATTCATAGCACATTATTCGCGGCCAAATACAGACCCAAACAGGACACCTTGGGTGCATCAAAAGGGTTCCAGAAAAAATGATTAACCGTCACCTGATCAGATCATGACATCCTTTTAGGTACGCCCACAGCGTGAGATTACGTCGTTGTTGTGTCACTCGATACTGTTGTTAAGTTTTTGGTGTTTCTGCTGTTGCTTCTTGGGCTTCAGGTAGATTTCCTAGGTCCGAGACCGAAGTGTGACTTCCCTGACTAGAAGGTAGGGCCTACGTCGCTCGCTAAGCCTAAGAAATACGTAAACCCTAAAACTATGCTACCTGACGGAAAATTCCACAGAAAAACCACGCCAAACTAATTAGAATAATATTTATTGAAGTAAACGAGACATTTGGGGGCAGATACGGACAATAGGGACACAATAAGAAAGTAACTGGCCACAGCCGAAAAACCCAACCAACCGTCGTTGAAATTCGTAACAAAACTGTGCCGCCTTTGAGCCAGACACTTTACATTAATTTGTCAAATGTGAATACGTTGAGCGTTTGTTATTGTAAAAACTTCGTTAGACATAATTTTAACCTTTATAAACACGCTATTCACATTACCCACATATTCTTAACAGCAGCACGTAACTGAACGAAAAACAAAATAAATAAGACGTATTGCTTATATATATAAAATTCACAGCACTGCAGCAATAACACCACAGCAACACTTCAACAAATGGTGCCGAAAAAACTCCGTCACTATGAACAAATTTTGACATAAAAGCAGCGACTAGGGGCAGGTGTATGAAAATTGGAGGATTGGAAGTTAGGCAGCTGGAGCTTCAATAAGCCGGGCTGACAGGTGTTAAGGGGGGGGGGTGCACGGTCCCCTCGAAAACACCTCCCCCTCTTCCCGCACCACCTCCCCTACCACGACCAAAAATACAGCAGTCGCGTTTCCGGTGCACTTTCAATGGCAGCCTTGAATTTGCATGAGATATGGAGATAAAGAATGACTTTTTAGTCTGGGTGGAAGGATAATTTTTATTTTTTAGTTATCAAAACGGTCTGGTAAAGTCCAGATTGGCGGCTGACAAAATTTGGTGAAAGGTCGTCGACCGGCGTGTGTGTGTGTGGGCACTGGGTTAAATTTTGAGGGATAAAAAATCATCTGTGAGGGACGACCACATTTGGTGGGGGGGGGGGGTGAACACCTCTTCATTCACGGGGGCTGAGTAAAGTTTTTTGTATGCACGAGTTTTATAAATGCACGAGAGTGCACGAAAACTTTCTAGTTACCTACTTTACTTTTTACACAATTATATACATATCTTAGACAATCTATACGCTTCTGTTGCGTAGACGAAAATCTCAGCTGTTTTGGTTCTTCACAGACTTTCAACGGAAAAAAATATATATATAGCTGAATACCTTGGTTTCACCATAGTAGTTTCAGAAACTTCACAAACAGGAAAATGAATACAATGTGTTGCATCCCTAGGGTCGCTGGGGGTTCGCAACCCACAATCGACCCTTTCTGTATATAAACTACATACATATGTACATATAGCTTTTTTGGGAACTTTAAGTAGCCTATAGAAACTACATATAAAGCCAAAACTAAACCAAACAATGGTACAGAAACCTAGCTAAAACAATTTACAAAAACATATAATTAACTGCCATATTGAGTGAAAGCGAGAGGAAATTAGGTTCGGTGTGCTGCAGCTCAATTCAAACTGAAACCTATAAGAAGCTAACTTAACGTACATTAGCTAGTGTGCTACCTATATAACCTCTGGACGCACGTAACCACGAACGTCTAAAGACAGCCCTTGTCACCCAACTTGAAACTACTATAAATTTATAAAGAATTGGTCGATACTCGATTGTGATATTTTTACTTTCATCGTGTTCAAAAAAGCAGATTCTGTCATCTCAGCACTATAATTTCTACTAAATTATCGTATTTTTGGGGAAAAAAAGCTGTTTTAATTTTGAGGTAGACTTTTTGACAAATCAGATTTCGTTGCAAAATTGATACTATTTTGAACTTTTAACATGCTTAGATTAAAAAGCGCGAAATTGATCTATACGTCAGGGGTGGACGCGGGTCAGAATTTTCAACCCGCGACCCAACCCAACCCGCGGCTCGACACTCGTGGGTAACCCGCGACCCAACCCGCACCGTAAAACCCGACCCACGACCCACTTTGACCCACCACTCGGCGTAGCCAGGATTTTGACAAGGGGGGGGTCGCACCTTGTCCACTTTTTTGCTCACTTGTTTAAACTCACTATTGCGTTGTCCGGGGGTGTCAGCCACCAGAATCCATTTATTTTTACACTTATTGGCGAAGTGGCTTACATAAACAAAATGTAAAATTGGTCATTTAAATTAAATAAACTCACTGTTGCGGGGGTCTGGGACTGAGGGCCGCAGCCCCCAGATAAAATGGAGGTTTTATCAATTTTTTGACAAATTTGGTCAACTGGAAACGTATCAAAAATATTTTTCCGACAGGAAAATTGAAAACAAAAGATGTGAGGGAACTTCATATTAGGGTTGTTTTGATGTGACTTTTTTCAATTGATTTGATTTGATGTGGGGGTTGTAAAATTAGTTTTGATTTGATGCAGCCATTCTGAAAAGCAATTGATTTGATTTGATTTGATGTGAGAACCTGAATTTTCAATTGATTTGATGTGACAATAAATTTTAGTTTTTCATCTTGATGCAGTTTTGATGTAGTTTTGATGCGATATTAAATTCCGGTGTTATACCAAAAAATAATGAATGAATTTTTGAATTCGCAATCAGATCATTAGCACGGCAGTACACTGCTAGACGAGCCAGGTCGTCCTCCTTTCCCCTTAGCAGGTTGAGTTCGGCTAGAGGCCGTGCTAGAACTAAATATTTGCAAGAAGATACCTACATATGTACTAACAATCAAAATTGCTGGCGAACGGTGAAAAGAATAAAATTGTTTAGGTAAATTGTAAAAAAGTAAATGGTAAAAGTAAAGTAAAACGTATTAAATATCAATGTAGAATTCCCAAGCAATACCTAAACCCTGATGGCTTGAACAAGTAGACTGTTGCTACATATGTACCTAAGTTTACTAGGATTAGTGGTAGGTGGATTGATGAACCTTACAAACCTTAGTTCGATTTAATTTATTTCCGGGCACGTATTTTTAAAATTACCTTAAGTAAAATTAGGTGGACTTTACGTACAGGTAATCTCGTATTCTGAGACAATGACTAAAGCCAACTTGATAGCTGAGGCTACCGTTAAGCTACAGGTAAAAACAGTGCTTTAACTTCTTTTGCAGCTAAAAATGTGTTATGCATACAGTTTAACACAGGCGGGTGGGTATGTGGGGGGTCCGGGACCCCTCCTCCCCAGATTTTTGAATTTGGTTTAAGGGCTAGCAAAATTTTATAAAATTTTCTCCTAAATATGGGCATTTCTATCTAATTTTAGCGACGTTCACCAAAATTATGGCCAAATTTTTCAAAAATCGCTAATATTTTTTCTTACAAAGTATGTTGGCCATATTAAAAGTCGCTGAGTTGCTTCAAAGCCTTATCGGTAAACTATGAAAACATTTTATAGTCAAAAAACTACTAAAACATTTAACAAATTAAGTTTTGAAATTTTCAAACAGAGAATTTTCTGATATTGTACCAATTTGAAGATTTTAAAACTTTCTTACCTAAGACAATACAATTACATCCTATAAGATTATTTTCAATGACATTATCGCCATTACATGGCGATAAACACTTTAAACCGGGATTCTGTTTGTCATTGTCCCCAATTTTGCTAGTGGGGAAAATTTTAGATTAGCCCGCAGCCCGCTATGCCTACATAGGGTAAAACTGGGTAATATGGGCAGAAATGTGCCCCTTTTTGACCACATTACCCGAACCGCCGATTGCCCAAACGCACGAAATCGAAATTACGCGTCGTAGATTTAAATTGCTTATATTTCACATTTCAGTTCAGAATTTTGACAGTCATATCTACGATAGCTGTGCTATTTTTTTGCAAAAAACCAATCCATTTCGTTGATTGGTTCGCAGTATTCAGGCGCTCAAACTCAAAAGTCACCGTATTACCCAAGTGACCGTATTACCCCGATTTACATATGCAATTATGCCTACTTACGTCCGCATTTACCTGCTTACACTGTAAACATACGCCTTTTTTGATGTTTTAGGATTATTTCGGCATTCCGGAAAGCAAATATTAGCATTTCAGGAAAAAAGTAAAGGAAGTAAAAAATTTTAACATTTGTAATTGTAAAATTTTTTGAAGTGTATTTTCGAAGTCCTGTGGTCAAAATATCTCGATTGGTACCAATGTCAAATATGACGAAGTACACATAACTCAAGTTGCATCACCAAGTGCAACACACTCAATCTACATATTTTGCTAGTGTACTTCCGTGTGAGTCCCTCGGCATCTGTAGCTAATATTCCTCGATACGACCAGTTGGTTGGTCTGTTCTCTTCTGTCGGGTGGGTAGGTTGTGTCCCTCGTGTTGTCTACATTGTCCCTACTGTTGTCTTTCCGCGTACATGCATTTTCCCTATATATATTTCTACACCAATGAACCCGTTTACTTTCCGTTGCGCTTTGTCTCCATTTTGCCCTAACTCGCAGTCAGGTAGGCGACTGATCACCTCTTTGCTCGGACCTGTTCAAGCTCACCGCTTGATTTCACACCAAAATTATGAAATTTGGTTAACAGAAATTACGGCTGCTGCGGAAGTAACGGAAGACACACAGTGGCGTGGTGTACACGACTAGAGTTCCTTCGCGGGCCGGTGGCGGGCCGCGGGCCGGGCCCGGGCCGGGCCGGCCCGGCCCGGTTTTTTGAGGGGTCGGCACGGCCCGTCACGCCAAAATTTTCGGGCCGCGGCCCGCCACCGGCCCGGCGGGCCGGTGGTGGGCCGGGCCGGGCCGGTGGTGGGCCGGGCCGGTGGCGGGCCGCGGGCCGACCAGTAATAAAATTGGAAATTTCACGAAATTGCACAAAAAGCGAAAAGCACAAAACACTATCTAACAAAATGGCTTTTCACTGAGCCTACCTGTGTACTTTTGAATTGAATTTTCAAGAAATTTCTAAATTTGTAATGTTAACACATGTACAGTACAAATCAGAAATAGATAAGTATGCTCGAAGTGCACGCGAGCACTTTCTGACGTCATATTTGTTGTTTCGATCAGACTGCACGCGTGCACTTCGAGCACCTCATCTTTAATGGGACTGCTCGAATTTCGAGCACCTACAACTTCGAGCATTTCGTGCACTTAGGTTTTATGCAGTTACGTCTGCGGTTTCATGTTTCCAAAGTTCTACATCTAAATTAAATGTCCACATTATTTAATACGTAATGATAAATGCTGCATTATGTTGTTAGTCAACTAATATTTTATGTACCTTAACTAATTTAACTTCACGAATGAAGCTACATAGATTTCAATTTTAAAAGTAATTTTCATATTTTATTTCTTTGTTTTTGTTCATTTAATTTTTGTTATTAAATTTGGTTTTATTTAAACATAATGACAGCAATTTCATATAATATTTTGAACTGTGGCAAGAAGGGATACATTTCCTAAAGGCATTATTATCCAAATTTACGACGTCATTTGACGTCACTTTATTGCACTGCACTAGAATTTCAGAAATAATGTGCTCGACATTCGTGCAGGTTTCGTGTTGTTCTATTAAGACATAAAAACAAATTGTAAAATACTTAAATACTGCCCACAAATCCATATGCATTTCTTTTGTATTTTTTAGTTTACATTTCTTTTGTTAACACATTAATCTGTATAATATATAATTTTAAACTTGAGGGTCGGTGTATTTAGAACAAGTTTAACAGTGTGTGAAGATTGGGCCTGTTAGTTAATTAACTAATAATTCAACTAATAAATAGTTAAACTCATAAATCAAATTAATAGGATAAGAAATAACGTACACATAGAAACCACACCTAAGTATCAAATTTTGGCACCCTTCAGCCGCATAGTACTTCACTTACAGCCCAGCTAAGCTCTCAAAGTGTAAGTTTGGCTTGGCAATTTCTGAAGCAACGTTTTGCAAACCACCAGTTACTACTACTATTACCCTACATCTGTAAATGAATACACATGCCGTAGTAAGCCGTAGTAAATACTTTTGAGAATATGGCATTTGCATTTGCCGGTGTTATTTTATTCATTTACGAAATGCAATTATTCAATTTGTAAAAATTGGTTTGTTTCCTTGTTTATTCAATCGTTTGTTTGCAATGAATAATGTATCAACATTAACATTAACGTCAACATCGAATCAGCACATATAAAGCCAATTTCGTTTACAACAGGAACACCCCCATTTCGTTAATGCTGTTTTGCGAAAAAAGTTAGGCACCAGTTTTAGTTTTTCCAGATAAAACTAAACATAATATTGACCAAGTATAATACCTTCTCAAAAACTACAAAGCAAAAACTTCGAACAGCGTAATAATAATTAACAATATAATTAATAAAATTGAAATTAGCAAAAACAAAAAAAATAGAATACAATTAAATTTAATTTTGAAATTAAGCTTCTTTTGTGAAATTAAATTTGTTCAGTTACATAATTTATATATTAGTTAACCAGCCGCATAATTAGCAGTGTTCAGAGTTACGTATTAAATATATAATGTGGACATAGTTAGATGTAGAACTTTGGAAACATGAAACCGCAGACGTAACTGCGTAAAACCTAAGTGCACGAAATGCTCGAAATTGGAGGTGCTCGAAATTCGAGCAGTCCCATTAAAGATGAGGTGCTCGAAGTGCACGCGTGCAGTCTGATCGAAACAACAAATATGACGTCAAAAAGTGCTCGCGTGCACTTCGAGCATACTTATCTATTTCTGATTTGTACTGTATGACCCAACATGTAGTTGAGTGGGAATGGGGGGGAGACCCATCTCCAAAATTTGGTGCCAGGGGAGAGACGGGGGTTCCATCAAGGGTAAAACAGGGGAGAAGTTTCCGTCGTGAGCAAAAATTCCACCCAAAATCGGCATTTGTTGTTGGCACTTGAAGAAAAAGTAAAATTTTCTCCAGTTCTCTCAGTTTTGCAACAAGGGGGGTAAATATACCTTTCCACATTGTCATATCAGTGTTTATGTGTTTGAATTAGCTTATAGTCGTGTTTTTCGAAGGTTTTGGCTTTTTTGGAAAAATTTGGCTTTGTTTAAACTTGGCCCGGCCCGCGGCCTGGCCCACCACCGGCCCAGCCCGGCCCGCGGCCCGGCCCACCACCGGCCCGGCCCGCGAGCACAGAGGTCGGCCCGGCCCGGGCCCGGCCCGCAAAATTTCCTTAAGGAAGGAACTCTATACACGACCTATCAAACGCAACTAATCAAGTCAAAGTAACAGCTAAATTCAACAAAAACTCTAGAAGTAGTCTAAGCATAAAATCAAACAAAAAATAAAATGATCTGCTTAAAAAAATAACACAAATTATTTTAAAATAAGCACAAAAAACAACGCACAAACAGAAGTGTTTACTGAATAAGGTAGGCAGCATAAATACAATAAGGATTAAAAAACAGCAAACACATAAGAATAGTACACTTTAAAATACCTACCTACCTTTTGCTCCTACACTTTTCGAAACGAGCCTGTTAATACTACAGATCTTAGCAGTCTAAAAGTAGACTCATTAATTTCGTTCACGCCACAAGTTTATCCCCTACACTCATACATTAACGTGGGGGTCCAATCTGGGGGGGTCCTGTACCGACATTTTGACTACCCTTGTACTAAGTCAAACAAAAAAATAACCTTTTTTGGCGAAAAATTCAGATTTTTTTAAAAAAATGTGCCCAAAATACCTATTTTTGGCGCAAAAATTGACAATTTTTGAAAATTTTGACCAAAATTATACAAATTTTGCTTGCCCTTGTACCTTGGATCTAATTTTGCTTGCCCTTGTACCGAAATCAAAAATCTGGGGGGTCCCGGACCCCCCCCCGTGTTAAACTGTGCCTACACTATTAATATTGTAAGCAGTGATTGTTTCACAATTTTGCCGGCGGTTCGGATAGACACCGGTGTATACTGTATAGTATGAAATATGAATCGTCCCTAATTGCTTCGTTCGCTCTTCGACTTTTTAGACTCATATTTCTATTTTCTTTTCAGACTTTCGACATCAAACTCCGCTTATTTCTGCCTTTTTGCTTAAGGCCTATTCACACGAGGGCGCATGAGCAGGCGCATTGCAGGGCGTACGCCATGGCGCATGAGCGAGCGCATTCTATTTTCACACTGCCTGCGGCATTAAATCACACAATGCAGTATGCAAGTGTGCGTGTGCGCCCTCTCGTGCGCCCGCTCATGCGCCATGGCGTACGCCATGGAGCAAAATGCGCCCTCGTGTGAATAGGCCTTTAAATACAGCTAAAAATGTGGAAGTATATAATATAGAATACATATTCATTGTGTGAAATCTAATGTGCTCCAGCAAAATTGTGAATTGTAGCAAAAATCTTAAATATCTCAAATAAATCACTGGGACATTTTTTTAATGAAAGTTGAAAGTTTTTAATGAAACGTTAAAAGGCACGACTTTGAAAACCACAAGCTACTGATATTATTAAGCCCGGTTCATACTCGTCCTTGTGCTTATCATCCTGAAGCTATTCCAAGAAAACTGCTGGGCTAAAGTGTCACCATTTTTTCAAGGGCGGACGGTGGGGGTGATATAGGGGATATATGTAGCGAACGACCGGAGGTAAAATTTTGCCGGAGCCGGAGCCGGAGCCGGAGGCAGTGTTTTACAAAAAAAATTTCAATTGGTAAAAAAATGTTGACAATTGTGAAAAAAATTCAATTTTTTTCGAAACAGCATTTTTTAATGTTTCAACAGTCACGCCCCATTTCTATACATATGTCTTTACACACTCACACGACCACTGGCCACTGACTGGTCCCGTTTTTGGTGATCTCACAAAAAAATTTTATCAACATTGATAAAAAGCAAAAATGGTCAAATTGACCAGTATGGCATGTTGACTGCGGTACCAAGGGCAGGTGTCAGGAGTCGGAGGGAGCTGGTTGTTCAGGCCTTCAGGGTGTCCGTCTGAACCTCCCCCTTTTAGTCAAACCTTGCAAAGTTGTCAAGAATATATATACGTATATAAGAATATATACAACCAAAAAAATAGACAAATTTGGAAAAGATTGCACGTTGTAGAAGATACGACGCCGTAAATGTCTGTAGCTTCCGGGGATTACCGCCCCCCCCCCCCGACCCCTGTAATTTAGGCGTATACCAGCCACGTTGTAACCAGGAAAAAATCTTTAGGGGGAATGACTTTTCGATTTTTTGGAATGGGTGAAAATTAACTTTATTGCTATTTTAACACAAAAAATTGCGAAATAACAGCACATGCACATGCAAACATATAAACTAAAACTAAGCTAAAACTCAAGTTCAAATCACTAAGTCACATAGTTACAAGCTTATAGGGGTCTGGGGGCGGCAGCGTGAGTGTGAGAAACTTTTGATTTTTAGGCCGAGTTTAGTCAATTAGAGACGTAAAAATACACATTGCTAGAGAGGGGTATATAGTCATCTCCATCACAACTGGCAGTAATATAAGTACTGTAATCGACTAACCGCTTTGCTAATCTTGCGATTTTTTCTCAAAATTTGGCCAAAGTTTGAACAATGAAAATTCTCCGGCTCCGGCACTTTTTTTGCCGGAGCCGGAGCCGGAGCCGGAGGCTCAAATCCGGCCGGAGCCGGAGCCTCCGGTCGATCGCTAGATATATGCCCCCATTTTGCCCGGAGCAAAAGAAAATTTTTGAAACCCTATACCAAAAATGGCCGTAAATTGATGAATTTTGGCATCAAAATCAAAAAACTTTCCCACATTTTTTCTGGGGACTGCCGCCCCCAGACCCCTGCGACTTTGTGGCTTACAATTCCTTCTTAACTTCGCTTTGCGGTTTCATGTCGCTGGGGTTGTCAAATGTCCAAGGTTCAACATTACATTACATCATGCTGCATCCACTTGTTTAATACACTGTCTCCTACTCTGATATGAGGTTACCATTATTTTTTTTAATTTCCCTGTCAAAAAAATTTCTGATACGTCCCCAATTGACTAAATTCGGCCTAAAATCTGGAAAATTTTTCCAGAGGGCTGCCGCCTTCAGCCCCTGCAACTGTTCGGCTTTGTTTAACGTATTATTAACTTTCCATATAATTAAATTTCCCTTAATTGCTGTCATTATTCAAATCGTGTTGTACCTCAAATTGTTCACAGATTTTCTATTTTAAAGAGTGAGCAACCAATATTATCATCAGCTTCGCAACTTGGGCATATGTGTGTCTGTAATGCAGGGTTTTTTTCAAAATCGGCACTGTGTAAATGTTGTGTAAATTAAAAATTTGCTGTGTAAATTAAGGGTGTGTTGTGTAAATTTTTAAAAGTGTGTATTTTAGCATTTTTAGGTAAAAATTGACCGTTTTTTTACGTGAAAAGTAATATTTCGACTTTGAGACTCGAACTACATACGAAAATAAAAAATGGGATAATTGAAAATTTTTGCGTTTTTGTCAGTTCAAGTATCCGACACGCCAGGGCAAACCCCCTTAAAATTTCGAAAAATCTGAAACAACCCCTAACACCCAGGCCGAGACCCCGTGTACATGCATGGTTTACGCAGATAGAGAGTTGTTCTATCAGCCAGATTTTACTCGTTTTTTTTCAAATCCGGGTTTAAACTTTTACACTAGTTTGACGTAGGACAAGACATCGCACAGACAGGCTCAGCGTGGCTCATTTTTCACTGTCAACTTTCAAGTGCATAAAAAACAAATGCTAAAATAAAAAAATCATAAGCCGTTTAAGAGCAGAAACTGAAGATTTTTTGTTTTGGGGTCAAAAATTAGACTTAATTTTGTTAGGACAAAGAGATCACAAGCACAAATCGCCACTTTGCGAATTTTTGTAATTTTTACAACCAAAATAGGCCGTTTCATCAACTTTTGTGGCAAAATGGGGTTGTGTAAATCAGTGTGTATTTTTATTTTTTGCTGTGTAAATTAGGCGGCCGATGTGTAAATACACCCTATTTTACACAAAAAACCCTGCTGTAATGTATGTTTTTTATTACTGAGCTCATAGTTTTCCGCAAAGTTTTCCGTCTCAACTCACAAGTGAACCATATTCGGCCTAAATTTTACAAAAAATCTCCAATTTTTTTCTGGGGGCTGTCGCCCCCAGTCCACTGCAACTTTGTGATTTAGTGATGTTGCATTTTTAAGGCGTTACGTTTGTAAGTGTCAAACTTGCTAAAATTTGCATTTCAACCCATTACGAATAATCGAAGAAGTCATCCCCCCCGGCCACCTAATTTTTTTTCTATGTACACCACTGTCTCTCGAAAACATCATGACGCAGCAGTGCAGCGTAGAATACGCAGTGAACATAGTGAATAGGTCAAATAAGGTAAAAAAGTTTATGCCGTATCCCCCCCTTTTGAAGGTCACGGTCCGCCCCTGCATTTCTTGCATGAACAAAGTTTGAGTCGAAACTAGTTCATATGCAAAAAAAGCAGCCAAAACAAGTCAGCCATTTTTTTACAGCAACTGACTACAACAATTTATCTTGGTCCCTGTCACTGTGTCCCCAAGGAAACGTATGAACTGGGCCTTACTGTGATAAAACGTAAGTAAAAAACAAATGACAATAAAACTTATCTACATTCTTCACAATGGTATACTATAAACAAAGACTGAGAATTACAGACTAAACTATTTTTCAAAAAAAGTAAACAAAAATAAACACAACAAAAAAGTAATTAAATGAATGAATGATTTTTAAAAGATTAAAAAAAACATTCGTGAAAATTCAAGCGAACGCTAACTATGGAAACATGCCGAATAAAGAATCCCATTCCCAATCATTATAGGCCACACTAAAACGCAATAAAGTAAAAATAGCCACGATTATAAAAAACAACACAATCAGAAATATATAATATCAGTCTGCCAACGTGACGACTTCTGGCTTGGAAGTTGGTGTTTTCGCTGTCGGGGTAACTGGCGGTGCTACTGCTTTAATGAACCTGCTCAAACCTGCAAAAAACAATAATTTGCATCTAGTACAAAACGTGAGTGCCCGTAAAAAGCCCGGTTCATAGTTGTCCGGAAGGACTGTCCGTGTCCGAGTGCGTAAGAGTAGTTTGATCCACAGTTTTCCGGATGTCCGTAAGAAATTGTCCGTGAGTGTCTGTAAGGGCTGTCCGGATGTCCGGAAGTCAAGTTGAATGCAGTTCAACTTTTGTCAATTATAGTCACGTGTACGTGCGTGCACATAAAATTCCTACGCGCATAGTAAAATATGAGAAATTTGTCGTAATTTCAGCTTAACAGCTTTCATTTCATGTACGCAGAACGTTTTTATTGATTTGTCAAAACTTGCGTTCACACACTCGTCTGCTGCGCAGCAAAAGGTGTTGGTGTTATTTTATATGCATACGCACTGTCCGTAGAGTGTCCGTAGAAGTATGAATTAATGCTGCTGACGGACATGGACACCGACAAATGTTACGGTCAACCATCGGATACAGACACGGACAACTACGGACAGTTCCGCACTACTATGAACTAATGAACTAGGCTAAAGGCTGTCCGGAAGTCCTGAAGTCAAATTGAATTCAGTTTAACTTCTGTCCCTGTCCGTAACGAATTAGCCAATCAGATATATTATATATAAATATATATATATATATATATATATATATATATATATATATATATATATATATATATATATATATATATATATATATATATATATATATATATATATATATATATATATATATATATATATATATATATATATATATACACACACACACACACAGTGGCGTACCCAGAAAAAAATTTCGGGGGGGAATGACTTTTCGATTTTTTGTAATGGGTTAAAATGCACTTTTTAGCAATTTGAACACTCGTAAAATGCCTTACAAACGCAAGATTACTAAACCATAAGGCTGCAGGGGTCTGGGGGCGGCAGCCCCCAGAAAAAAATAGGGAAAATTTTTGATTTCTTAGCCAAATTGTGTCAATTGGAGGCGTATCAGAAAGTTTTTCCGGCCAGACCATAAAAACCAAAGGACACAACGTTGCAGGGGTCTGGGGGCGGCAGCCTCCAGAAAAAAAATTGGCGATTTTTCCGATTTTTAGAGCGAATTTGGTCAACTGGAGACGTATCAGAAATTTTTCCGACAAAATTTAAAACAAAAGATGGGAGTGTCATATCAGACGGTGTATTCCACAAGTAAATGTAGCATAATATACTCGTGTAGACATGCACATGCAGCATAATGTAGTTGTGTATATATACATGCATAGGCTTTGATGAAAGACAATAACGAGGAATAGTAAGCCACATAGTCGCAGGGGTCTGGGGGCGGCAGCCCCCAGAAAAAAATTTGGGAAAATTTTTGATTTTTAGGCCAAATTTAGTCCATTGGATACGTATAAGAAAATTTTTCCGGCCGGACCATAAAAACCAAAGGGGGGACCCTTGTGTAAAAAATCACTGGGGAAAAATTTCGGGGGGGGGGGGGGATTGCCCCCATTCCCCCCCCCCTGGGTACGCCCTTGTACACACATATTATTAGCGAACGGACGGAGGCAGGATTTTTGCTCCGGCCGGAGCCGGAGCCGGAGGTAAATTAATTTGCCGGAGCCGGAGCCGGAGCTAGGTCGAAATTGATACCCTTATGATGAAAAATTTTCTAATGTTTAATAAAAATCTATCATCCATCTTTCTCTCGACCTTACGATATGTTTACAACGACTTCATCATAATGGCCAAAAATTGTGTACATGTATGCAGTGGCAGTGGCGTAGCCACGAAAAAATTTCGGGGGGGATGACTTTTCAATTTTGAAACATGTTAAAAAGCACTATGCACTTAAGTTCGCTTTTAACGCAAAAAACGACACATGTTTAGTTAAAAACAATGGTAATTTTTCGAATAATCGATTGCAAAATGCTAATGCTAATCGAACGTAAAATGAGACCTCCAAACACCGAAATTACAAAAATGGTGGGACCGGTGGGGGGGAAGGGTCCAGAAGCTAACGATATACCTACCAGCACAGAATAAACCCAGTGACATACCCTACACCAATCTGTACCCGCTGCCTAGAAAAAGAAGACGACCTCAAACACCTGATCATAGACTGCCCAGCGCTAACCCGTGCCAGAACCAGGAACCTGGGGGTGGGTCCCTCTTTGCGGGTCCTTGCCGAGGACCCTCCTGCGGTGATTGCATTCCTGAGGGACGGAGGCCTGCTGGTTTAATCGGCAGACCCCCGCCACATGCAGTGCGATGGGCCCCACCTAGAGAGAGAGAGAGCTAACGATATAGCAAAATTGGAAAATTTTTCAGTTTTTAGGCCAAACTTGGTCAAATGGAGACGTATCAGAAATTTTGTCGACCCGGGAAATTAAATGCAAATCACGTAAGAAGCAGAACGTGATGCAGAAGCTTTGGTTAAAGCAAGAGTACATAATAGCGTCTCACTCTATATAGAAGAAGAGTGAGACACTCTCCAGCCTGCCTGTGTTCTAGCACAGGCAGATGCGGTGGTCGTTTTCAGGCTACATGTTGACATTCTATGCAACATGTGACTGGCCAATCAGAAGCGAGCTTCTATTCTCTGATTGGCAGACGCCTGTGCACGTGCTCCAATCATACAACGGGATAGGAATAAAGGTTAATAACTCATTATTTATTCATATAGTCTGCTTGTAAAAACTTTAAAAAAGGTTTGCAAATACCTTTGGGGATATTTTGAAAAACTGTCAGCAAAATTGATTGAGAAACTTTGAAGAAATTCAGAAAAGTTTATATCTCAAAACTTTCTCAATCAATTTCGCTGAAAGTTTGCCAAAATACCCCTAAAGCTATTTGCAAACCTTTTTTAATGTTTTTGCAAGCAGACTATGAATAGATAATGAGTTATTATGCTTTTATCCCTATCTTAATGCTTATCAACGCATCAGCGATTATATACTAAAGTGTGTTTATACAGGGAATCTACGCGCTGATTGGCCAGTCACATGTTGCATAGAATGTCAACATGTAGCCTGAAAACGACCAGCGCATCTGCCTGTGCTAGAACACAGGCAGGCTGCAGAGTGTGTCACTCTTCTTCTATATAGAGTGAGAAGCTATTATGTACTCTTGGTTAAAGTTATTAACAAAGAAAAGTAAACCACTAAGTTGCAGGGGATAAACTGAGATTTTTTTCAATTTTTAGGCAAATAGTGCACAGTGCACCCACATATATACAGATGCTGAAATGAAACACAAAAGCGAGGAACATTGAATCACAAAGTTGCAGGGGTCTGGGGTCGGCAGCCCCAGGAAAAAACTAGCGATTTTTCCAATTTTTAGACCAAATTTGGTCAATTGGAGATGTATCAAATAATTTACGACAACAAAATAAAACTAAAGATGGGAACATCGGATCGGACAGAGTATTACACAACTAAATGCAGCCTAATGTACTTGTGTATTCATGCATTGGCAAGCACCAAATGTGGGAGTCCAGAGGTCCCTAGCCATTAGCCGACAGGAAAACATAGTCACGGTATGGCAGGGGTCTGGGGGCGGCACACCCCAGAAAAAATTATGCATATAATTTTGTTAGTTTTAGGTAGAGTTCTGCCACTAGCAAATTTTCCGGGCCGGGCCCGGGCCGGGCCGACTAGCGCACTTCCGGGCCGGGCCCGGGCCGGGCCGGCCCGGCCCGGGGCCCGCGGCCCGGGGCCCGCGGGCCGACCCGGAGCAGGCCCGGGGCCCGCGGGCCGGCCCGGAGCCCGCGGGCTGGCCCGGCACAGACGTCAGCAAGGGAGAAAATGCAATGTGTGTGCGTCTGAGTGTAGTATAAGTGCCTGCGCATTTGTAAAAATCAATATATATGCAATGCAGTCATTGTTCATACGTTGCTGAAGCTCGAGACGGCTCTGGGCTAGCGGACGTCTCAGCCCGGCGCGCCCCGCGCGGCCCGGGGCCCGGGGCCCGCTCCGGCCCGGCGGGCCGCGCACGGCCCGGGGCCCGGAATTTTACGGGCCGGGCCCCGGGCCGGGCCCATTTCTGAAAATTCTCTCCGGGCCGGGCCCGGGCCGGCCCGGCCCGGGCCCGGCCCGCGCCCCGCGGCCCGCTACCGGCCCGGGCAGAACTCTAGTTTTAGGCCAAATTTGTTACATTTTGCCATTTTGGACGTGGCGGAAATCTTTTTCCGGCCGGGTGATAAAACCAAAGGGGGGACCATTCCCACATGCCACTCTTACTGCAATCTAGATGAGTATGGGTCGCTCAGAGAATTTAGATTCAGCATAAGCTAATAATATTATTATTAGTATATTATACTCTTGTAGACATGTATAGGCTTTGATGAAAGATAATAACAAGGAACACTAACCAACAGAGTGGGAGGGGTATGGGGCGGCAGCCCCCAGGAAAAAAGTTCGGGAATTTTTATATAAGACGTATCAGAAATTTTTTCTGCCGGGCGATAAAACCAAAGGGGGGACCCTTGCCACTCTTACTGCAATCTAGATGACTATGGGTCGCTCAGAGAATTTACCTCATGTTCAGCATCCGGCTAATTTTCGGATGGCTCCGGCCGGAGCCGGTTATATATATTTTATATATATATTTATATATATATATTCATATGTATATATATATATATATATATATATATATATATATATATATATATATATATATATATATATATATATATATATATATATATATATATATATATAGCATTTACGGTCACGTGCACGTGCGTACACACAAAATTCCGCCATGATAGCAACATGTCGAGGTATTTAGCGTATTTTCTGCTCAGTAGCTTGAGTTTAGTGTGCGTAGAACGTTATTACTGATTTTTTTGAAACGCTCGTTCGCGTATGTATACTCATGAGCAGTGAGCAGGACATGGTGGCGTTATTTGTGCACACGCACTGTCCGTAGAGTGGCCGTATGAATTAAAGGCTGCTTTTACGGACATGTACAAAAAATGGTACGGACGTTTCGGACACCGATACGGACAACTATGGACAGTTCCGGACTAGTATGAACTAGGCTTTAATCATCAATCCACCAGTGTTGAACAGTTCTGCCTTGACATTAATTATTTCAACAAAAAAACTCCAAAAACCAACCCATCGAATTAGGTTCCACTCTCGGGGCAGACGCAGGACTGTTTGTTGGCGTCTTGAACAGTTTCTTTCCATGGGATTTCGGCGTAGTCGTCATTTTTGCCACCACAGAATCAATCACCTCCGCTACAGAAGCACTGTTTGCAGGAGTTATTGCACTATTAGCCAGGGCGGATTTGGGTGTTTTTGAAATTGCACCGTTTGATTTGGGAGTTTTGCAGGATGTGGGGGTCTTTTTCTGGTCCGACAATGTTTCTTGACTTGTCGATGGCGGCTCTTCGGGTGGAATTTCTTCGGCCACTTGAATTACTGAACACCCGGTGTCCACGGTGACTGCCTAAAAAACGTGTAAAATATAGACAAAAAGACAAAAAGTAGAAAATGAAATCAATATGCATGAATCTAAGCCTAACTTTGTGAAACATCATATTTTAATACAGTTTGTGGATAATGTTTCTCCAAATTCTAATTTTCCCAGATAAATCTCAATAATGTAGAAATAGATTTTTCTAACGTCTACAGTTGAATTTTATCTCAAACTATTACAAAAAAGTGACCCCGATTAAATTCCCGTTTGAAAATGAAAAAGTAAGACCATTTGCTGTGTACAAACTAAAAAACGCAAAAAAACCAGCTCTACGAATGCGAATCAGCTCTTGGATTGGACCTGAAATCGCTGGAGCATATGTCTGAATTGTTCATGGATTTGTTGGTCGTCTTCTGTCCAGAAGGGCCCGATGGCAATGGGCTTGAGCCGGGTGAGTCTGGTGGTCCGCTGGTTCTCCGCCCACAGCTTGGCCTCCAGCCGCATACGCATGCGACGGGCCTCCTTGTCGTCGCCCTGAAACAAACAAAAATGAACCATAGATATAGGGGGTAAGGGGGGTGTCCAACACCCCCACCTCAGGAGGGTGGGCACCCCCCTCCCCCTCAGACACCAGGCACCCCCGGAAAAAGTGAATCAAATTGAGTAAAACATCAAGAATAGCAAAAATTTTCCGGCTACAGCCAAAACTTTCGCCGGAGATTAACCAACACCAAGACCACCCCCCTCTCCGCCAGGGGTCGGCCACCACCCCCTCGCCGATTGCTCCCGTGCATCTCTGAAGTGAACTGTCTGGCCCTTTCCAATCAGGCAGGACCCAATTGTATAAAGATTGCAACTGCCCTTTATCTCACTCAACCATACATGTAGTTGGGGGGGATGGGGGGGGGAAGACCCCCCCCCCCAAATTCGGTCCCGGGGGAGGGGGGGGGTCCCGTCAGGGAGAAAAGAGGGGTAGGGTCCCGGCGGGAGTAAAATTTTGACCAAAATTTGATAAAATCGGCATTTTTTGGTGAAATTTAAGCGAATTTTACCAAAATATTCGCCAAAAATTGTCAAAATCGGTGTTTTTTGGTCAAAAAAGGTAAAAATTTCGTCATTTTTTGCGAGGGAGGGGGGTCAAAAATGAGTTGACGCAGAGGAGGGGGGTCCCACCAGAGGGGAGAGGGGTACCCAAAATTTTGGTGCTGTTACATGTATGCACTCAACGGAGTTGTCTTTATAAAATCACAGTTATAAAACTGGACTCGGGTCTGATTTCTCTGCAGGCCAGCACGTACGAAGTATCAAAGGTCAGCAAAGTTCAGGCGGGGTGGGATAGCTGTCGTGCTGCCCATTAATTATTGAAACAATGCCGGCAACAGAAAGGCTGTCAAATTAAGACAATTTCGTCTTATTAAGACTTTAAGACGGTCTTAATAAGTTTGGTCTCAATGACACCACCCCATATAGAATTCAAACAATTAATTAATCCTTTAAACTTAATTAATTAAACTTTAATATACAGGCCCAGGGCCCTGTTGCACAATGTACAAATCCAACATTTGTACCAATAGTTGCAAAGTGAAAAAAAATGGTGATTTGTTAAATGAGTTTGTACAACTCAGTTTAAAAAAAGTTTAATAAGTGGAAAATCTAAAGTCACAAACTTCGTCTTCCTGGTCCGAACAGGCGACCTCGTCATCGCTCAGATAGCCATGGTCCACAAAAAAACCGTCTTCGTCATCTTTCTCATCGCCTGCAACCACTGCTTCCTGAAACAGATTATAAATAGCAAAGTCACTAAAATATCATTTTCCAAGTTAACTTTTAATAGGCTCGATTCATAGTTCTGCAGGGCACAAGGATAAACTTTTAAAATAGCCACTGGGTCTTGGGACACACGGATAGAGTTCTGTCCGGGCCTGTAGCGGGACCCAAGCCCGGACCCGGCCTGGAGAGATTTTTCAGAAATGGGCCCGAGCCGGGGCCCGGCCCGTAAAATTCCGGGCCCCGAGCCGTGCGTAGCCCGCCGGGCCTAGAAATCCGCAAGCCCAGGGCCATCTCGAGCTTCAGCAACGTATGAACAATGACTGCATTGCATTTTACAAGTGCGCAGGCACTTATACTACACTCAGACGCACACACAATGCATTTTCTCACTAACTGAAGTCTGCTCCGGGCCGGCCCGCGGGCCCCGGGCCGGGCCCGGAAAATTTGCCAGTGGCAGAACTTCTACACACGGATATAATTTGGAGCCGCATGTCTGATTGAGAGATTAAAATTGAGCATTTAGTTAGGCTCTGAACGGACATACGGCCATTCAGTTCCCTGCACTTTCAAACCCGAAATAATTTAAAACTTAGAATTTTTTAAATAAAAAAAGAAAAATTAAAAATCCATCAATGTACATCTTCTTCGTCGGAGCGACACTCGTCTGCGTCTTCGGGTTCGTCCTCCCATTCATCGTCACTGTCCACTTCGTAGTCCAACTCCTGAATGAAACCACAATGATTATTAAGTTTTAAAAGTTACAAAACAAGTAACAAGTTAAGAAGACTCGTTTCTTAAGTTTTAAGTTGTCTAAAAAGATAATGTACAATAGATTATTAATAGTATAATATTATAAACTACTTAAACGGCTTTAATTGACGAAAAAAACTTGCGGGCAAAACGTGACCTTATTTATAGTTTCATAAATTCATAAATTTACAGCAAAAATGAGAATTCGATTCCGGCCGAAAAACGGGTATTCGGTACCGAAAAACAATTTTCGGCCGAATACCGAATAATTTGATCAAGGAAATTCTAAATCAAGGAACGTTTAAAATTAAAACTAATTTTATTTAAGGTGGCGCTCTGAATAACCGACTTTGGGCGATAAAATTTTTCAGTCAAGTTTTCGTTGGTTAACTCAAGAAGAAAAGTTGTTTAAAATCAAATTAGCTTTAATTTGATGTATATAACGTCAGATTTTGATTAACTTGAAATTTCAACCAATTTTTCAATGGGAAAAAATTTTTAAACCGATATACCAAAAAATTCTATATGGCTTTTGGTACTTTGTAAAACAGTTTTGTATAGCGAATTGCTAGGTGCAACTTTTTAAAAAGTCGTATGTGTAGGTAAACCTTTCTAAAAAAATTTCTAAAATACGTTGACCAATATTGACAAAAATACACTATTTTTCAAACTAGTTTTTCGTTAGCTACTTTTTGGCTTCTGAAACTTTTCTCAGCGGATTTTAGTACAGAAAAATTAGCTCTATTTTTTGGAGAATACGTATGTGTAGGCAAACTTCAGGTTTCTGAAATTGGGCTATGGTGCTCATTTTTTCAAGATTGCTCTGAGCTTCAAAAGCCGATTCAAATGAAACTTTGCACACTGTTAGAACAGAAGTATATGAAGGCACCGCACTTCTTGAATTGTAATTATTATGATTTGCTTTAATACTATAGCCCTTTAAAGACGTCACTTTTAATAAAATTTAAAATAACTAAAAATTTACCACCACTAACTAAAATTCGGCAAATATGGTGTCTCGGCAAGATAACTGTCTTTAATTTAAGCTATGGATTGTTAAATTTGGTTGAGGCACCGCTGAGCTACGTCATTTCAAAAATTAGACAAATTTTGCAAAATTTCAATTTTCATGTCGTCATAAAATTCGCTAAAGTGCTCAAAGAGCTATCAAACTGTGCAAAAATACTTGCCTGGTGTGTGTCTTGGTTGCGCTTAAGGAAAAAACTTCGTATCAGCAAGAAAAAAAAAATTATAGCAATTTGATTTGTTGGAAGTTACTCAGAGCGCCCCCTTAAATCCTTCAATTTGGCACTACACTTCGACCTGATGTACACAAAAAACATGAAAACTGTAGCTAATACTAGATACTTCGGTTAATTTTTCGAAGATGTTTATAAGTTAGTTATGCTTGACAACTATTCGGTATTCGGCCGAAAACGAAAAACGGAATATTCAGGATATATTCGATGAATTTTTTTTCGGTCTCATCCCTAGTGTCTAAAAAGTCTAAATCGATCTTAACAAGTCTAAACACACAATTATATACCTGATGCTTTCCGAAGGGATTTCGTGGTCTGATTGTGGCGGATCGCTGGAGCCAGCAGAGACGCACACCGTAGTAGGGGGGACGATAATTTTCGTGAAAATGCAAATATTTCACGCGTCTTTTGGCCACTGATCTAAAATTGAAGCAAAGGCAAGCAATGAGGGCGGCAGATATCTAAATTCTGAACCAAATAAAACACTCATTGAAAAATACTTTAAAAAATTAAAAAACCACTCATTGGCGCCGCTTAATAGCTTTGATTTATGCTAAAATAGCCA